>CAUYPK010021036.1:0-56700 GCA_963574355.1 Loris lydekkerianus | reverse complement strand
CTAGAGCAGGGGTGGCGAACAAGTTCGACTACGCGCTCGGAGATCGCTCCTCAGAGGTCCCTCCTCAGAAGCAGCATAACAAAATCCAAACTTGGCAAAGAGCCACAGTATACAAAATAATGATAAGAGGCAAAGAGCCGACATTCATTTTGGCCGGGAGCCGCATACGGCTCTAGCCTCATGTTCGCCACCCCTGCACTAGAGAGTTTTAAGAAAATTGATAAAACCACAAGGAAGTAAACACCAAATAAATAAATAAATAAGTCTACTCGTAGGCATATTATAATAAAACTGATTTTTAAAAATTGTAAAACAGCTGGTTAATAAATAAAAGGGGCTGCAAAAAAAAAATAGTAATTGTAAAACAACCAGGGGTTAAAAAAAAAAAAAAAATACCTTCAAAGAAAGAATACTAGTAACTGACTTCTCAACAGAAAAGGTTGACAACGAAAGAAAATGGAATGTTATTTTTAGAGGGCTAAAAGATTTAAGCAAAAACACAATTCTTGTCAAAGTAAAGATGAAAATTCTTAACATAGCCTTGAATAAACAAAACTGTGAGAAAATCTGAACTACAGTAAATACTAAAGGGAGTTAATCAGTTGGAAAGAAAATATCCTACATGGAAACATAGAATTGCATAAATAATAAACATAAACTGAAAGTAAACATATGTGGGTAAGTAAATTAATCAATGGCAGAGTACAACAATAATAGGCATGGCTTGTCGAGTTTCCAATATAAGTAGAACTAAAAAGAACAAAAGGCAGCAGTGGTCAATCTAGCCAAGGGGTTTTAAAATTCTATCAGGGAAGTGGTACAAATAAAGTTTGTCTTAGAGGGTGAA
The DNA here is from genome assembly GCA_963574355.1 of Loris lydekkerianus. Taxonomy (NCBI): domain Eukaryota; kingdom Metazoa; phylum Chordata; class Mammalia; order Primates; family Lorisidae; genus Loris; species Loris lydekkerianus. Next base: position 55,853 of record CAUYPK010021036.1, on the reverse strand, counting down.
AAGTGAAAGATGTTAAGTTGTACCATCTCTAGTAACTCTGAAAAGATAACTAAAGAAAGCCTATGTAACAAGTTCTCTTAAAAATGGAATAATAAAAATATCATAGTAAGTGAAAGGAACGCAAGAAATAAGGGGGAAGGTGAACGTAAATCTGATGGAACAAACAGGAAATTAATAGTGACGAAGTAGCTATAAACCCACCCAAATTAGCAATGACTCTGAATGTTAATGGAATCCTGGTGATACTCCATTTCCTGGTCCAGGGGCTTACGTCTCCCAAGTGTTGAGAATGGGAAGATGTAAACTTAAAATGTGCACATTTTTCTGTTCATGTAGGCATATATTTTATGTATCTTTTAAAACTTATTTTTAAGCATTCTGAAAATGCTTCCATTCTGGAAAGCTATATACCAAAATGTCAAAAGTAATGGGAAACAAACTGATAAAAGATATTTTCATCTTTTATTGATGTATATTTTCTGATATTTTAACAATAAACCTACTTCTTCGCATAGTTATCAAAGAATAAAGTATGCAGTAAATGTATATTTTACTTTATTTCTTAGGAAATATTCATAAAATATACGTTAAAAGCCTATCAGTACAAAAATGATAGTGCCATCTGGCCACTCTCCCGAGCTCACCCTTCTCAACAGCTCATGCTGGAGGAACATGGAACACTCACCTCTTTCCTGCACCTGTCAGCCAGCCTACCTGAGTTCCAAGTTTCAAAGCAAAAACTGAATTAAATTACATTGGAAAAGTAGGATTGTTAGCTACAGGGGAGCCAGGGAGGCCTCTTATAGTCTGCGATTTCTCTTTTCTCCCTTCCTCTGTCCTAACCCTAAAAAACCTGAACAGCTTTGGTATTCAGCAGGACAACTCTCTACTCAAGGCCCAGAGGAATAGATGAGAATGGTAGGGCTGGAGTCTTAGGCAGCAGAAAGGATCCTGTAGGACCACAAAGTAAAGCCTGGTGGATGATGGGAAAAGAGAAAGAGGTTCTCCTGGCTTTTCTTATTGCCTGAACAATATTGGGAATTCTTTATGATGTCTCATCTTAGTTCCAGTGTCTAGGGTATCTCAAGTTTTCTGCAGCAGAGGGGAGAATGTAGCCTCAGGGAGGTGTATGTCTCTCTGTCTAATTCCTAGGGGCAAAAAAAAAAGAGTGATGTCAACAAACTCTAGAGAGCAAGGCACTGTTATAAGGACAAGTGCGGGACTCTCAAGGCTGGACAATCAAAGCCAAATAAACCTCCTCCCACACTTCTCTCTGCTAATTCTTACTAGCAATTTTATGCCACCTTGAACAGTTGGATGAAGGGAGAAATATGAAGGGATGAGCTATGAAGACTCACTTAGAGGTCCTATGAATGCTCCAAACCCAACAGGTCCAGGATGAGACTCATCACCTATTTCTTTGCTGTTCCTTTGCCCACATTTGCCCAAACTAGAAACCTCAGAGTCACCCTTCTAGCTTCATGCTCTCATCCTCCAGGTGGAATATTCCACCTAGACCTTTCTTTCTCCAACTCCACCTGAGAGTCACTTACACCTGTCTCCTCTTCTGTTTTCCCATGGCCTTCATCATCATCATCATTGTCACCGTCTACCTGTCACACTGGCCTTCTTTCTCCCCTATAAGCACACAACCATCCTCCATGCTGTCTTCAAGAATCTCAATTCTCATCATACCAACTTCATTTTCAAACCCCTGAGGTTCCCAAGTAGCTGGCAGAGCAGAAGAGCTTGTCACTACACGGTCACTGCTGACTGCCACCCTCATTCCTTGCTTCCTTTCCCTGTGCACAGCTGTGCAGCAGACGGCGCATTATTTGGCATCGCTAAGCTTTTGTTCATGCTCTTTCCTCGGCCTGCATTCTGACCTCTGCACCACCTGGCGGAGTCACTGCCTCTCCTGAGACACTTTTCCAGGTCATCACTCCCACCACTGTGCTTCCATCAGCCTTCACACAGCTCTCCCTCTTTTATTTTTTAACTCTCAGTTTTTAAGCATTTACTATATATGAAATATCATACTGTCTTAAATGGCTCATCCAATTTAGTACCATAATGATCCTAAATTCAGGTACAATAATTATCCTTATATTATTAATGAAGAAAATGAGCCTTAAGTTGATTAACTTCCCCAAAGCCCCAAATCCAGACACAACTGAGATTTTAACCCGGTTCTGTGTGCCTCTAAATCCTGGGCTTTGATCATACAGAATAGCTCTCGTGGCCCCACACCGGCCCCTCCCGTGGCGTGGACTTACTAATGGTAGGCCTCGACAGAGCCTAAGAATGGCAGAAGCTCTGTCATTCTTTACAATGACAATAACAATGCCAGTGCGCTTACTGTGAGCCAGCAAGGACATCACGTAGCAGATGAGGAATCTCTAATTCCCTGTCTTTATTTTCTTACAGTACTTTTTCTTTTTTGAATTTTCCCTTTTAATTTTAATTTACATGTAGCAATTATACACACTTATGGGATACAGAGTGACATTTCTGTTTGTATTCCAGATTAATAGGAGGGTACACATGAATTAGGTTACATTGTTTGCATTTGTAAGGCAAAGTCCCAGTTGTGGTTGTTTCTGTCACCCAGCGAGTCAGTCTCCTGTCTTTAAGAGCCACTTGAGATAGTCCACGGCAAATATTAAGATGTATTGAGTCCTCATCGGGGGGCTGGGAACATAAAGAGTAAACCGAGCCCCTGTCCTTGATGAGCACATGTCACGTAACAATCTAATAAAGAGTTGCTGGGGGAAAAGGGCAATGTCGAGACACCTGTAGGGACACCCCACTCTGTAGGTGGAAATGAGGGAACAAATGGAGGCAAGAAGGGAGGCCTACGTGTCACCATAAGGAACCACATTGACTGTCCTCCACACCCTCAACCCCCAGTCTTCTCTAAAGGGCCCCAGAGGCTCCTCGGGATGCTGAGAGCCAGTCTGAAGAGCCATCACCCTGAGGTGACCAGGTGAGGCCTGGTCCTCCCCCTCCTCTCAGAGCCTGCTCTCTTTGATGATCAGCTGCCTTCCTGCTCCATGCCTACACCTGCCCTCCCCAGCCAGTCCCACGGCCAGCCCAGGAAACAGTCCCCATCTCAGACTCCAGCTTTCTCAAGGACCCAGAACAGTGCCTTGAGCCCCAGTGGGCACCCTGAGTCAGACCACCCAGGGCTGTCTGGCTGCCTTCGGTGAGTCACCAGGGCTGGTGAAGAGGGGCACTGGACAGTGGCCTTAGGCAACAGAACAGCAGTGCACTCTCCAGCCTTGAGGCTCCCTAAGAGCGAACCCCAGAGGGGAAGAGAGTCAGAGCAACTCTAATGCCTGAGGAGCAAAAATGGTCTTTTCTCTCCTGCAGAAAGCTCATGGGCACCCTTGAGCACATACCCGAGGGACTGTGTGGCCATGAGCAAGGCGGCTGTAACTGCTCCCCTGTACCTAGCAGTCTAAGGCAGGCAGCCACACACAGCGTGAGGATGCTCTCTGGTCAAGCCTGCTGGCCATGAACCCTGGAGCTCTGTGACCTTGGAAAAGTTCGTTAGCCTCTCTGGGTCTTTCTTTTAGCTTTTTAAAAATTGATATTGTAATAACAGTATCTTCCTGGAAGGGTTTTGGGAGGATGAAAGGTTGTTATGTGTAGATTAGGTAGAGTAGTCTCAGCAATATGTCAACAGTTCACCATTTTATCCTTGGTGTGGGCCCTACACAATGGGGCAGCAAGGCCATAGTGAAGGAGATTAGAAAGAAGGATTTCATGTGCACTGTTGGGTCTTTGAATCTTCAGAATGGGTTGATTTCCTTTCCCTGTTTTCATCTCCATATGACATCAAACTCCAGGAATCTCTGTGGACCTGAGTCCACATCCCTTCTTCCCAGAATAAAGAAGGGGACAGCTGTTCAAACTTGGAGATAAGATGCTCAGGGTGAGACCTGCCAGGCACAGCAGTGAGGTCTGCAGATTCCTGGTGAGTGGAGAGCCGGCAACACCTTCCCCCTGACCTACCAGGAAAGCTGGAGCTCCTCCAGCAGCAACTTGTACACTAGGCCCCATCCGAGCACTTTCCACACAGTGCTGTGACCCACTGTCTGATGTCCTCAAATGTGGGATTCAAGTGGTCCCTCATCGGTCCTGGCCTTCACCATGGTACCAGGAATATAGGAGTCGCTCAATAAATATTACATAGAAGAATGAATGAGGGCACGTGAGTGAATGAATGATGTTTCAGGGTAGGACTGGGTGGCCACGATGAAGAGATGATGGTGGGGTGTGGCCCTTCCTCATTAGTTACTCAAAATAGCAACAGGCAGCCGGCATGGAACTCGGCAGTTTGGGAGGAGCAGAGCATCTTTGCAGTTCCTACAATAGTCACTAAATAAATGTTACATTTGATGTTTTATGGATTAATATCCTAATATAGCTCATTTCCAGTTGTGTTGGAAATATGTGTTGGCAAGTACTGATTCGACATAGTATTAAGCAGACTATTTACAAAATCCCTCACCTGGGAACTCTAGGAAAATCCATAGCTCAGAAACTCGGAAGCCTATAAAATCTCCCCCCCTTAAACGGGAGGCAAACTGCACCCCACCCAGACAGCACTGGACCCACGCTGGGCTCTGAGCTGAAGGCCCCCCATCTTGGTCCCACCTGCTCCAGCAGGGACCAGAGGCTGGGCAACAAAGACATGAGCCTCACACATGTGTGAAGCCCCTCACGATACAACTCTGAGGATGGAGACACGCGTCACTCGTAACATGTGACAACTAACAAACCCCAGACCCCAAGTTCCATAAGAGCCAGCTGCTGCAAAACTCTGCAAAGCAGGGCTCCTGCGCCTTGCCCACCATCTGGAGCCTGTGTAGAGGCCCCGCCACATGTGGGGGCCTGCCTGGGGCTGTGTCCTTCCGTAAAGAGAAACCACAGCCAGGTTCCCAGCTCTTTCTGTGGCCGCCTCGCAGCAGAAACCAACAAGCTGATGCTGACAGAGGAGTCCCTGCCCCAGGCAGACAGTGGCGCACAGAAAGCAGGGGGAGCTATCAGCAGCCAGGCAGCATGAGGCCACCAGGGCAACCTGTGCCCCGAGGCCTGGCAAAGTTCTTCTCAGCCGTGCAGACGCTAGGAAGCCTATGAGCGCATGGAGTTCCCAGAAGGTGGGAAAAAGGATCGACATGGGGGAGCAGGTGGGAGCTTCCAGAAAGGAGGGTGCTCCAGGGAAAGCCACTCTCTGAAGTTGCCCAGTGCTCAGCACTCACCCTCCCAGTCCAACACCACCCAGCTGGGCATGGCCTGGGGCCCCATGAAAACTCTCACCAGCAATAAGGGCTTTGTCCAAAAGATTCTCCTTCATTCACCCAATGAACATTCCTGAAACACCCACTCTGGGCCAGCAGAAAGGCCCCTGAGAACTGTGGCTGGGGACAGCTGCCTGGGCAGGGGAAGGAGACAGTGCTCTTGAGACAAAGCTGGCCCTGTGTGCCACAGCCCAGCAGAGGGCAGTGAGGGTGGGAAAGGGGTCAGAGTGTTCTGGGAGGTGGAAAGCCCTCCCTGAGTATCCAGAGGGGACCTGTGGTACACTGCCACTGAGCAGGTCCCCAGTCCTTTCTGACCACCAGTCAGAGCAGCTCAGCCAAAGCCAGGCTGGGGTCTGAGGACACGGAGGCCAGAGCAGAGACCAGCCCTTCCCAGGTCTCCGCTGGACCCAGCTCTCATGGGCTGCTGCGCTGCGGATAAATGAAACCTCAAATGAATTTTTTTTTTCTTTAAGCAAGAAGAGGAGGGGGGAAAAAATAGCAGTGCACAATTAGGGAGCCGCTGAACTTCTGTGCAAACTAATGAATAAACCAGCTCTTGACAACTTCCCCCAACTGCTGCCGACAGGATAATTGTGCCTAATTTCTTAATTTTAATGCCGTTGTTGCATTTGGCTTCTGCTAATGAGATGTAAATATGTGTTGCGGGTTTGTGGATTTGTTTAATTGCAGGGTAGCTAAACTGTGATTGGCCGGAAGGTTAGTCTCTTATTTATTTATTTTTATTTTTACACGCCCTGCATTCGGCAAGGACAGTGAAGCTGGGGAGGGTGGCAGCTGGGGTGGCAGTTTGCCTCTGCTGCTGTGCTAGTGCTCCCTGGTGGAGGTCTGGGGGCTATGGGAGGTGGAAGAGGGATGAAGAGAGGGATACCTGCACCTCCCCTTTTCCCAGGCCAACGTGGTGCTGTGCCCCTGGGTCACGAGACTGCTCGGAGCCATACCTGTCCCTTCACTGAGGGAGAAGGAAGATGTGGGCTGGGCCTAGATGTGCTTTGGAGCAGCGAGTGGGATTCAGGCCACAGTCACTTGTGAGGGAACAACCAGGGCAGCAGGGGCAGGAGAGTCCAGAGCAGTGTGGGGTGACGTGACCAGCAGGAGGGGGGGGGAGCAAGTTGGCTGTCTTCTCTCCTCTTCTATTGCAGGAAGGCCAGCTGGGGGACTGGGGCGCTATGCAGAGAGGAGCCATGGGGATGGCACGGGGGTATCGTGCTCCTGGCAGTGATGCTGCCCTTACCGAGAGCTGGGAGCCTTCACCCCTTCTCTCCTCAGTTGTATGGCAACCCCACCACCCTCTGGGGAAGGGCTCTCCCTGCCACCATTTGACAGATGGGGCACCACTGTCACAGTCACAGAGCCGAGGGCAGTGATGGAGTTTGAAGCTGGCACAGTCCGACTGCCACGTTGGAGTTCCTTGCTTGAGCCATACATCCTCCTATCTGCTCAGCCTGCCCTCCGTCCGGTCTGGGGCAACTTACCACAGAATCTGCTGAGCCAACAGGGATGATTGTCACCATGACAGGGCTGTGCCTCATCATCTGGCAGAGCCAGGACCTCTCCTGGCATTTTCCAGGTCCCAGAGGAGCTGGGTCCCCACGCCATTGCCCACATCCCTCAGGAGAAGGCAGGTTCTCCAGCCCTTGACCCGAGGCTTTCAGTGGCCTCTCCTCACCACCTGCCCTCTAGAACAATCCTTCAGATATTTAAAGGAAGTCATTGGTGTTCACCTTGCCCTACTCACCATAAAGATGAACGGTCCTGTTTGCCTTTAGCCTTTCCTTCTGAGCTCTGCTGCTCCAAGGCCATCTGATGACCCTAGCTGGGCCTCGTTAAGGCTTCAGAGCCCAGTCTAATTTGGAGGACACATTTCAATCAGGGTCAGAATGGCAAAAAGATTCCTTCCTTTTTGGTTTTCATAAGAAGTGATGCTTAGAAACCTGCAGCCTGCCTCCCTGGACCCTCCTCTGGTGCCTCCCTGGAGTCTCGGTTCTATTTTCAGACCACTTTGCCTCTTTTGGGGGAAGAAGATGATTACACAATCCCTTCAGATCACACCTTATATATTGTTTCTCCAAGAGATGTCCACATTTTAACTGGAGTATTCAGATAGAGTGAAAAGATTTTAACAGCCAAAGTCATCAATTCCTAAAGGTAGGATTTTGCAATCAAAAAAGGATAACAAAATTAACTTTAGGAAAAGAAAATTCACAGTGCCTCAGTATTGGGGAGGGGCACGGTTGCTGCCCCTGCAGGTGTGACAGCCCCGCCTACATGCCAAGCTTATCCCTAGGGCTGCTTCTTTGGTCCCTTTGCTCCCCTGCATAATTTTCTTTCATGGGCTCCTCCCACTATTTGCTTTTCTTGTTTATCTTCACAAAAGCGTCCAGACACAATAGAAAGTGCTCTCACCACTTGTCAAGAACTCTAGTCCCAACTTCAAGGCCTGACACCAGCCTGGAGATACACCAACCTTGGAGGAGCCATGGTGCTCCTCCAAGGCACCAGGTCCCAGCACTGGAAGTATAGTCACCCACCTGCTCTACCTGCCCACCCAAGTCTCAGCATCCTAGGCAAGTGCTGTCCTTCCAAGAACCCATTTATTCCTGATGCAGACTCTCCCATCCATGAACAGATCTGAGGGTCAAGATTTCTTTCATTAAATTCACCTAAAATGTGTCTCAAAGGGGGTTGGAACAATGGTTCTGGCTCATCCATAGGAGATCACGTGGGAAGAACAGGTGTCAGGGGACCTGGGCTTGCCCTTCCCTGCAGGAGGAATAATTTTTGTTTCAAAATGGCTATTGTGAGGATTAAGTATAGGCAATCCCTGGGTTACCTACGAGATCGGTTCTGTAGGTTTGGTCTTAAGTCGAATTTCTAGGCAAGTTGGAACAAGTCTGAGACCTGTAATAGCCTGTGTTCATCAGTGTGGTTGTATGCAAGTTGGATGTTTGCAATTCAGGGACTTTCTGGAAGTCCCTGGCATACACATACAGAAGGAGGACGATTACTATTGTGCCTCACCCCTTTCTAAGTGAGGCCTCTTTGAATTTTGTAGATAGCCCTGCTGCCTGCCAGAACCCCAATTTCTTCCTCAAAGTGACATGGGAACAACCTTACTTGCCCTTTCTCCTTCCTAGGGCCACACAGAGTGTTAAGGAAAGCTGGCAGAATTGCAAAGTGCCAGAACAAAGTTAGGTGCTGCTTCCTATTTTCCTATTTCTCCCCTATTTCTCCTTATGCTTTTATGTTTCCCTGTCTTTCTTCTCCTCCCCACTTCCCTCTCCACAGCTCCCCAGTCATTGAGCTGGGGTCAGAAGAGAGATTCAGGGGCTCCCCCTGCAGCCTCTAATAGAATTCATACCTGTGCATTCCCAAGCACAATGTGTGGAAATGTATGTCTGCGTCAGTTTAATAACAGTAGTAGAAAACAATATGTATCCTCTCAAGAGTATGTATGCCTCCTCCATGCAAACACTTTGCAAACAAGCTGACCTTCCTTAAGCCACCAGATAGCTAATAAGACAGCTCCAATATAATTAATCATTTTGTCAGTCTCCTTAAAGGCCTATGTGTCCCCGGGTTGGCTATCTGGACATCCTAGCCTCATCACCCTAGCACTGAGAAAGAGAGCTTGGCTGAACGTGGACCTTATCCATAAGGCCTCCTGACAATCATGAGTAGTAAAATGCAGGGATGTGTAATAAATTTGGTAGAGTCCCCTAATTTTTCTACCCTTTAAGAGCAAGGATTTACAACCTTTAGCTTCTTAATTAAAATTACAAGGAAATCTTTCCATGCCAATACCTGGGTCCTATGCCAGACCAAGTTTATCTGTCTTTAGGCTTATTATTGATCATTTTTGAAAAATTAAAAAAAAAAAAAAAATCTTCCCAATCCCCAGGATGGTTCTCTGAAAAGAACAGGGCTGTTGCTGTGGGTTCATGAGGCAGCAGATACCAGAACCAGTGCAGGCCTTGACCTTGGGGATCCAGCTGGCACCCTGGGGTTCCATGCATGGTGAAGCAGACCAGAGTCAGGACCCCTCAACAAGCTCAGCCCCTGCAGATGGAGTCATCTTCCCTGGAAAAACAATCATATCAGGTGCAGGCATCTGGAGTACACGGACTGCTCCCAGCAGAAACATTCCAGCACAATTCTCAGGCTGAAAGCAACACAGAACGAGTGTTCAACAGCGACACCCCACGGCAGGGAGGCACCAGGCCGTCCAAGATCATGCCTTAGCTCTCCCAGTTTGCATGTGGAAGCCGACCCGACTGCATTATGAGCTTCCAAAGCCAATTCACAGGGACAGCCTAGAAAAAGGAGATCATATACTGACTTCCCTACCATAATATTTACAGTGTCAACATTCGATTGGAAAAATGAATTCGTTTTATCTGTGTTTGCATCTCGAGTTTGTAGAGCATCCCTTACAAATTATACAAAAAGAGCTAGCCCATGCCTGCCTGACATAATCAGGAATACATATTTAACCTTGCTCATGGCCTGTAGAGACAGACAAAGATGTTTGAGCTTTCTCACCCATGGCCTTGGCTATGGGATTACATAAAACTGCCTGGAGTTTCTCACTTTTGGCCTTGCCAGAAGGGACCATGTGTTCCCAGATAGCCATGACTGTGTACAGTGAAGTCGTGACTGTGTACAGTGAAGTTGTGACACTGTACAGTGAAGTCATGCTTCTGTCACTGCTGCTGGGCGTGTTGCCATTTTTGCTCCCCTGTGTGTAAAGGTGCACAGCACCTTCCCCATGGCACATCATAGATTGTGCACAATCGATGTAACTCAGCTCCACGGACTCCAGGAGCTGGATAAAGGCAGACCTCCCATGTAGCTCACCAGCCAGCATGAGCTGAATAAAAGATATTGCACCTGCCCTCCATGCCTGAGTTTCCCTCTGATCTGTCCAAATCAGAACACTAGCATTCCAGGGCCTCAACTAGAGCAGCTACTTTTCAGGGCAGTAAATCTCAGAGTTTGCTGACGGGAGGTTGTGCCCTAAAGCCATTATTCTTACCCTCTATTCCCACGTGGTTACTTAATTCTGTATCAACAGAGGCCGTCAGCACATCTTTCTTCATAGCATCTCACAGCCTGAGCTTGGAGCCTGCAAACGCGTAGCATCCCGTCCTGCAGCCTAACATTCTCAGGGCCACACTCTGTCCTCCCCTCCCCCCACAACCTGGGGCCTTAGAAGGTATGTGGAGAAGTACTCAGTGAGAGTCAGCAGACCCAGGTCCTAGCTCTGGTGTGCCTACTCACCCCCTGTGACCTCGAGGACCGTCTCCTGAATTCTCTGGGCTGTAGTTCCTTCATCTATAGTATAGAAAGGTGAAGTGAGATGGTCTCTGCAGCCTCACCAGTTCGAGTTGTCTGTGGCTTATAGTGGGAAGTGCTGGTAACAGGGTTGGAAGGGACCAATTCCCCACATTCTTGTATGCCCCAAACCATCTCGAGTGTTTGATAACTTCATTGGGTCTCTGAAACTTCAATGCAAAAAGGCTTTTAAAAAATCTCATACATTTATTTCTCCCAAATCCCAGTCTCTGTTGCCCAGCCTCCGTACAAACCCAGTGATGCTGGAGAAAACAGATTTCCTGGCACAAACTCCTCCCAACTCCCACCCCACACAATACCCTAAGGGCTTATTAAAATCTCTGTCATGTCCAGCCCCAATGTCAAGTCCCTATGTGCTGAGCTTTGCTGGGAGCTGTGTCCCTCCCCTCAGTCCCTGGGTAGCAGGAGAGCTGAGAACTAAAACAGGGGAGTCCCTGTGGTCTGGGAGCAGAGGAACGGGGGCTGTGGGACTGAGTGCTGTGGGGCTCCCAGCTCTAGAAGCAGGGCCTGAGGACAAAAGCTAAAGGCCCGGTCCACATGGACAGTTGCAAATCAAACAGCCAACAAACAATAAATGGGGCTTAAGTTAAGGGAAAAGACTGTTCAAGTAGAGGTCAGGAGGTTGTAAGTCAGAGCCAAAGGAGACGAGGAGAAAGCAGTTTGGAAATGGATAGTGAGGCAAAGGCCCTGGATCTCTTGTGGGTCTGCAGCAAAAGTAGCCATGAGGCTTTTTATCCCATCCTGAGGCATTTGAAGGCGCAATGACAAAGTGGACCCAAAGTGGCTGTGTTGGGCAGAGATTTACGTTTTATTTCTTTATTCTCAAAAGAAGAAACCTCCATCCTAGAGGCCCAGCCCCACTCTGACTAGACATACCCTGCAGCTTAGCTCCCAAATCCACAAAGAACTCCCCTCCCCAGATGGCCATCCACTTGTCTCTTAAATACCCAGAGCCCCAAGCCAGTGTCAGATGCAAAAGTACCACTATTCAGTCTTTGATAAGGTGTGTAAGAGTGACTGTGAGGTCTGAGCATCCATCCCTGGAGCCAGGAGCTGAGCCCACGGAAATCTTCCTGTCACTCCTCCCCTGGGTCTGGAGGAGGGTCCCAAATGTGTAATTACAGGTATCCATCACAGTGGTATGCAGAATGGTTTCACTGCCCTAAACATCCTTGTGCTCCACCTATACAACCCTTCCTCCCTCACCCTAATACCCTGGCAGCAAATGAAATGTCCACAATTTGCTTTTCTAGAACATCATGTAGTTGAAGTTATAGAGCATACAGACTTTTCAGGCTGGCTTTTTTTCATTCAGCAAGAAACCATGCATTCATGGTTCTTTTGTGTCTTTTATGATTTAATAGTTCATTCTTTTTTAAATCACTAAACGACATTACATTGTGTGGATGTACCACAGTATGTCTATTCTCTTACCTATGGAAGAATAACTTGGTTGCTTCCAAATTTTAGCAATGATGAATTAAGTTGCTATAAATAATTGTGTGTGTCAGGTTTTTTGTAGATGTAAGTTTTGAACTGATTGGGGTAAATACCAAGGGGCACGATTACTGGATCTTATGGTAAGGGTATGTTTAGTTTTGTAACCAACTATGAAAGAAAGTAGCTGCACCAGTTAGCATTCCCAGCAAAAATGAATGAGAGTTCCTGTTGCTCCACATCATTGTCAACATTTGATGTTGTTCTGGATTTTACCATTCTACTTAGTGTTATAGTAATATCCCCTTGTTTTAATTTGCAATCCCCTGTTGACATATGATGTTGAGCATCTTTTTATATGCTGATGTCCCATCTGCATAGGTGGTTGAGTGTGTGTGCTGTACTGGTCTTTTGCCCATTTTGTAGTGGGGGTGTTGAGTTTTGTTTGTGCTGTTGAGTTTCAAGAGTTCTTTATGTATTTCAGATACCAGACTGTTATTCAATGAATGTTTTGCAAAGATTGTCCAAGTCTGTGACTCATGTTTTCACTCACTTACAAGTGTCTTTTGCAGAGTAGACATTTTTCATTTTAATGATGTCCAATTTATTCTTTCATGCATGATGCATTTGACATTGTAGGTAAAAAGTCATCACCAAACCAAAGGTTACTTAGAATTTGTTAGAAATGTTATAGTTTTGCACTTTATATTTATGTCTATGATCCATGTTGAGTTCATTTTTGTGATAAGCATAAGGTCTGTGTATTTGTTTCCCATATGAATGTCCAAATTTTCCAGTGCCAATTGTTGAAAAGCCTATTATTTCTCCAGTAAATGGCCTTTGCTTCTTTGTCAAGGGCCAGGAGCGTACACCTGGATCTATATCTGGGCCCTTCATTCTGTTCCACTAACCTATTTGTCTATTCTTTTTTCAATAACACATTGTCTTGATTATATAGCTGTCTAGTAAATCTTGAAGCCAGGTGCTATTAGTTCTTCAGCTTTGCTTTTCTTGTCTTTTGTAGGTCCTTGGCCTTTAAAAATAAGCTTTAGAATCTGTTTCTTTATATTTACAAGATGATTTACTGGGGCTTTGATTGATTGAGCTATAAATTAAGTACAGAACTACCTTGTTTATATTGAATATTCCTATTCATGTATAGAATATATATTTATTTACATCTTCTTTGATTTCTTTCATGACATTTTGTAATGTTTTTCATATAGACATTGTACATATTTTGTTAGATTTTTACCTAAGTATTGATTTTGTGGTGCTAATGCCAATAGCATTGTGTTTTTAATTTCAATGTCCAATTGTTCATTGCTTATACAAAAAAAAAAAAAAAGGAAGAGGCCTAATCTAGACTCTCAAAACCTTGTTATAATTATTTATCAGTTTCAGAATTGTGTTGTTGTTGTTGATTCTTTGGGAATTTCCACATAAACAATCATATCATCTGTGAACAATGACAGTTTTATTTCATCATTCCCAATCTATATGCCTTTTATTTCCTTTTCCTGTCATATTACATTATGTTGGATTTCTAGTACAATGTTGAAAAGCAGTGGTGAGAGGGTATATCCCTTCCTTACTTGATTTATCAGGAATACATCTAGTTTCTCACTATGAAGTATGATGTTAGCTAAAGTTTGGGGGGATTTTTGTAGATGCTTTTATCAAATTAAGAAAGTTTCATTTCTGTTTATTTGCTAAGAGCTTTTATTATGAAGATTTTGTAATTTTATTTCTCTGCTTTTATTGATATAATCATTTGCTTTTTCTTCTGTAGCCTCTTGATGTGGTGGATTACATTCATTAATTTTCACCTGTTGAACCAGCCTTGTGTACCTGGGATAAATCACACTTGGTCATGGCACATAATTCTTTCTATACATTATTGGAGTTAATTTGCTAATATTTTGATGAGAATTTTAGTATGCATTTTTATGACAGATTTCATCAATCTAGTTTTCCTCTCTTATAATGCCTATTTGTTTAGTATTCCCATAATTCTGGCATCATGCAATGAGGATAAAGTACTCACTCTGCTTTTATGTTCTGAAATCAAATCAAATCAGATTGTAGAGCATTGGGACAATTTCTTATTTAAATGGATTGTAGAACTCACCAGTAAAACAGTCTGGGCCTTGCACTTTCTGTTTTGGGTTATTAATTATTAATTCAATTTCATTAATAAATGTAGCCTATTTAGATTATTTCTTTTTCCTTTTTTAAGTTTTGATAAATTGCACCTTTCAAGGAATTGGTCCATTTCAATTAGGGGTTCCAATCTGTGGGCATAAACTTCTTCCTATAATATTCATTTATTATATTTTTATGTCCATGGGATCAGTAGCTGACCCCTCTTCATTTCTGATAGTAGACATTTATGGCTTCTTTTGTTTTTTTCTTGGTTAACCTGGCTAGTGGTTTATCATTTTACTAAGCGTTTTAAAGAATAATCTTTTGTTTTTGTTTTTCTCTATTAATTTTTTTTTCAATTTTATTGATTTATGTTTTATATTTTGTTACTTCTTTTCTGCTTACTTTGAACTTAATTTTCTCTTCTTGACATAGCTTCCTAAAGTAGGAGCTTTGATTATTGATTTTAAATCTTTCTTCTTTTCTAATATATGCATTCAGTTCAAGAAATATTCCTCAAAACAGTGACTTAATTATATCATAGATTTTGATAATTTTTTAATTTTCATTTATTTTGGAATATTTTTAGATTTCTCTTGAGATGTCTTTCACTCATGTTATTTAGACGTATGTTCTTTAGTCTATGGTCATACCACCCTGAACGCGCCCCATCTCGTCTGATCTCAGAAGCTAAGCAGGGTCGGGCCTGGTTAGTACTTGGATGGGAGAAGTATGTTCTTTAATCTTCAAATATTTGTGGAGTTTCTGGATTTCTGTTATTGGTTTCAACTTTAATTCAATTAATGTCTGAAATTATACTTTGTGTGATTTATACCTTTTGAAATTTTTAAGGTGTGTTTTGTATCCTACAATGTTTTCCATTTTTTTGTGAAAGTTCCATATGGTCTTGAGAAGAATGTGCTGTCATTAGATAAAGTATTCAAGAGATGTCAATTAGATTTGATTGATTAATGGTACTGTTCAGTTCTACTGTTTCCTTACTGACTTTCTACCTGTTGGAACTGTCAATGACCAATAGAGAGGTGTTAAAATCTCCAACTGTACTCACAAATTTAACTATTTTTCCTTGCAGTCTATTGATTTTGGCCTCATGTATTTTGACATTCTGTTAGGTGCCTGCCCAACAGAGACTGCTGTGTCTTCTTGGAGAACAGACCCTCTGACTATGTAATACCCCTCTTTATCCCTAATTACTTTCCTCTCTCTGAAGTCTTCTCTGTCTGAAATTCATGTAGCTATTGTAGCTTTCCCTTGATTAGTATGAGCATGATACCTATTTCTCCATCCCTTTATTTTTAGTCTATTTATGACTTCATATTTAAGGCAGATCACTTATATAGATAACACATAGTTAGACTAGTTTTATCCACTTTGGTAGTCATTGTCTTTTAACTTTTGTATGTATACCATTGATGTTTAAGACAATTACTAATATATTTTTCTAGCCTGTGAGAAGTCTGTCATTCTTATCTTTGGAAGGCATATTTCTCTTCTGGCTTCTTCCAAGATCTTTTTTCCTTTGTTTTTTGATTTTTTTTTTTTTCCTGTAGCTTGAAAATGCTATTACTACATATTAATTTATATACATATAAATGTATATGCATGTATGTATTTATATACCTGATGCTTAGGGTTATCTGAGCTTCTTGAATATGTGGTTTGTTGTCTTTCCTTAATTTGAAGAATTCTCAATCATTATTGCTTCAAATATTTCTACTGTTCCTTTCCCTATGTTTCTCTTTCTAGTATTCCCATTAAATGTTTGTTATACTTTTTATAACTGTCCCACTGTTCTTGTATATTCTGTGATATCTTTTTTTTTATCTTTGCTTTTCATTTTTAGAAGTTTGTATTGATCTTTCTTCAAGCTCACTAGCTCTTTCCTCAGCCATGTCCAGTTTATTGATGAACCACCTCAAAGGCATTACTCACTTTTCTTACAATGTTTTTGATTTCTTACATTTCTTTTTTATTCTCCCTGAGCTTTTCCACCTCTCTCTAACATTATGCATCTGTTCTGGCATGTTGTCCACTTTTCCGTTAGAACCCTTAGCATATTAACCATAGATGTTTTAAATTCCTGGTCTGACAATTCCATCATCTCAACTATCTCTGAGTCTGGATATGATGTTTGTTCTGTCTTTTCAAGTTGTTTTTTTTGTCCGTGTTTACTGTTTGCTGTAGCATAGAAAGTGGGTGTCACAGTTTAAGGTATCTTCCCTATTTTCTTTGGTTTTCCCAAGACACTTCTCCTAAGGTAGAGTCCGAATCTTGAAATCATTTCAGCTGTAATCCCTGTTGTTCTGCAGGAGCCCAGCTGATGTGGTGAGTGGGGAGAGGAACACTTTAGACACCTGTCATGAGGGCTCAGATTTTACTGAGCCTGTGCCCCTGAGCTGTGACCTTCACAGGTGCTTTTCAGTTATGCTTTGTTTTAACCCCTTATGTGAGACAGGATGGCCAGACAGGGCTAGAGTTGCTAATTCCCCCTCCCCTGGGCTGGTTAGGTTCAGTAAAACCTGAGCAGTCAAGCTTTGGTAAAATGGTTTCCCTTGAGGTCAGGACTTATTAAGAAGAATGGAATGCTCTAGGCACGTTCCAAATGGCTACTTCCTCCCTCCCTGCCAGAAGCATGACAGGACTCTGCCATCTTCACCTTGGTAGGGTTCCTGGAGGTAAAATTCACAATCTTGTGTGGGTCCCACGGCAGCTTGGCCTCCCTGGAGTTTTCCACTCACAAACTTGTCCACACTGAGCTTCCAGCCATTTGTCAATTAGAGCTGAGGTTTTCCGGCTCTGGTACAAAACTCATGCTGAGCTTTCTGCTCCTGAGTTTCTGCCCCAGTAAGAACTTGTCTGTTTCTCCAGTTTGGAGGACAGAAGTTTTCCTTGGGACCTCAATTCTTTAATGGCTCTAAGAAGACGTGTTGATTTTCAGTTTGCTCTATTTTCTTCTGTAAAGACAGAGTCAGGACTTCCGGGATTCTTACATGTCAAAACAGAAACCAGAAGTGCTTTAATAAACATTTTGTTTTAGAACAGTTTTAGAGTTACGGAAAACTTGAGAAGATTGTCCAGATTGTTTCCACAACCGGTTCCCCTTTGCTAATGTCTTACATTAATGTGGTTTCTTTGTCACAGCTCATGATCCCATCTGGATGCATTATTGTTACCTATAGTGTGCAGTTTGTTCATACTTCCTTAATTTTTCCCTAATGTACTTTAGGGAACTTTGTCCCAGAATCCCATCCAGGATAGGCTATGTTATAGTTTACGAGATCTCCTTAGGCTTCTCCTGGCTGTGATAATTTCCCATACCTTCCTTATTTTTGATTACCTTGATAGCTCTAAAGAGTATGATTCAGGTGTTTTGCACAATGACCTTCAGTTGAATTTGTCTAATGGTTTTGTGATGATTAGATTGGAGTTAGCTTCTTTGGGAGGAAGACCTCAGAAGTAAAATACCACTGTCATCGTATCGTGTGCTAGGTACGTAGCATCAGCATGGCTCGTCACTGCGGTGCTGACCTTCAGCCCCAGGCTGTGGTAACTACTTGTCAGAGTTCCCTGCAGTAAAGTTCCTTGTGTCCCCTTTTCCCACTTTGAAAGGAAGTCAGTATTCTTCAGCTCAGGATTCTCAGAGAGATTTCCCTTCCCCTTTCCCCATAGGAAAAGGCAAACCAGCGGTCCACACGCTCTCATTCATGTCCACTCATCCGTTCACTCAAAAGCATTTACAAGGTGCCAGACCCCATGTGGGCCCTGGCTAGCAAGTGGAGAAGAGAGCCAAGGAGGAGCTTGTCCTCAGGAAGCATGCAGGGTGGTGGGACAACAGCCTCTAACAGAGCAGCATGAAGCCCACTCAGTTACAGTTGTCACAGGGCAGGGAGGCAGAGTGCAGAGAGCATAGGAGGTAGTGACCAGGCTTGGTAGGAGCAACAGGGAAGGCAAAGACTGACACCCAGCATAAGCCAGAGATGTCCAGCAGGCAGAGAAACAGGGACAGAGAGGCCCAAAGCTGGCCCAGGCTGGGCAGTGAGAAGGGGCTAGTGGCCTTGCTTCCAGCCTCCAGCCCACCTGCACTGATTTTTCATCAGACTTTGCTTGACTCAAGGTCAGACACCACATCTGGTCCTTTGTGTCACTACTTAATGCAGGTTGACTGACAGAATCAGGGCAGTCACGTCAAGGAAGAGGAAGAGGCAGAGGATCTGGCAGCTGGAGAGGAAAGGAAAGGGAGCCGACAGTCAACAACTGTGCAGGCTCCTGCCCCCGGCAGATGAAGTTATGCCCAGGGGCAGGAAGATGCTGCAAAGGAAGGTCAGGTTTAAGCTCCTGAGCTCACTGTTCAGCTGCAGTTTTCCAGAGCAAAGGGCAGGCAGTCGTTATCCAGGTATGCTTAGCTTCCAGGCAAAAAGCCTGTGCATGTGACTGGTGCAGACACACTGGCTGTTTCTGAACCTGAGCATGCCATGGGCACCAGGCCAGAGCAGCCAGGGATCAAGGAGGGAGAGAGGAAGATATGAGGGCGTGAGAGTAACCTCCCTCTTGTTGAGACCAAGGACGATATGGCTGCTGGCCTGGGGCCCCTGTGCATCAGCAGAGGCAATGAGGGACATCAGTAGAGGCAGAGAAGGGACTTCCAGCCCAGAACCCTCTGGAACCAGCCTCAGGCTTCTCCCCCACCCCCTTTCCCTGGGCTTGAAGCCATGTGTCCTTTTTGCTCCCCCTTACCAGCCTGATCCCCAGGCCCCACACAATGTGGCCTCTTTGCAGAGCCACCCCTGCACACACACGTGTGCATATGCATGAACACACAGAAGCATGCACATACATCCATACATACTCACACCATGTGCACGGATACACGCACACACATGAGACATGTGCACTCGCACACCTGGACTGGATTGGATGCAGCCTTCACTCACTGACCCAGGTCACAGGTCACTCTCGCCCCCAGCCCCTATGGATCCTGCCTCTGCAGACCCACGATCAGTGGCTGCCATCCACTGTCTGCTTCCCGTGTGACAGGCCGAGCAAGCCTGAGTTGGTGAGAGTGTCCCCACTTCTCAGATGTGGTGCACACTAGCAGGAGAGCTGCAGGGCTGCAGTGTGGAACACGGTATGTCCACCCGGCTCCTAAACCCATGTTCCTTCCACTGATCTCACGTGATCCCTTCATGCAGTAGTAGAAAAATTAAAGAAAGGGGCATGTTTCTCCTAGAGAAAAGGAGGATGTGGCAGGGACAGCTGCCTCCACTGAGCCGGTCACAACATAACACCACCAGTATCTGACCAGAGCTGTGACAGGTGTTCTGTGAGGTCACGAAGTCAGGGTTTGACACAGCGTTGGGGCTGCATCTGCCTGCAGTTGAGTCCGTGCTACACCAGGGTTTAGACAAGCTGCTCAACATCTCTGTGCTCAGATGCCTCATCTACAAAATATCTTGTTGCCCGCCCCATGAGACATTCAAAGAATTAGACGAATTTGTGCCAGGAGAGCAGAGCAGTGCCTGCTACAGGGACAGCAGTTGGGTAAGTGTAGGCCCTACAGCTGTCATCACCTAACCTTGGGGGCCACTCCTGGGGCCTTCCGAACTGAGGGGGCAGCCAGTTCTGGCTTCTGCACCTCTGAACTGTCAGCACTTCCTAAATGGGCCACACACCATCAGTGCCCTCCTGCGTGGGCTTCTTGTTTATTGCAATGGGTGCTTGATGAACAAAGAAATTATCCCTGGCGGCGCCTGTGGCTCAAAGGAGTAAAGTACTGGCCCCATATGCTGGAGATGGTGGGTTCAAACCCAGCCATGGCCAAAAACTGCAAAAAAAAAAAAAAAACAGAAAAAGAAAAGAAATGATCCCAACACACATGGCCACCTCTGATCCCGCCCGCCTCACCCAAGCAGGTGGTCTAGTGTTAACTCTCCTTGCAGAGTGAGGAGCTGGGGCTTGGACAGCTGACCAAGTGACTTGATCCGAGCTATGCAGCAGGACAGAGTCCAAGTGTATAAGTCAGCCTGCACCACAGAAGCCCAAGAGGCAGGAGGTGAAGCAGTCCCACGCCAACACTGGGGACAAGCAGGATTCCTGCCTGTGCACCCTTAAGTTAGTCCCTAACCTCAGTTTCTTCATCTGTAAACTGGGCTGATGATACCTCTCAAAGCTATTTTGAAGATTAAACTAGGCGATGTAAATGACATACCTTACACTGAAGGGTCTCAGTTAGTGGCACCACTTCTAGATCCAACATGAAAGCCAAGTATTTTATTCACCACAATATCAGGAATTGTACCAGGTACTTAAAAGCACCTGAGACGTAATGAGCCCTGCGGGCCTGAGCCCCAGCAGACAGAATTCTTTTGGCGTCCCGTTGCTGGGCCCTCTTTATAGATGGCAGTTTCTGTGTCCTTCTTCACACGCTCCTCCTTGTCTGGCAAACACTAATTTTATAGGAAGTTCCCTCCAGCAGAAGGATTATAATTAATTGATGTTAGGACTACAACAGATTCCAATACAAACTCCATTTCATAGCATCCAACCACACTCTGCTGTCTGCTGAGGGGTGTCATTCCATAATTCACTGTGAAATGGGGCCCTGTGCATGCTCGCCCCAGCTCCCGGGAAGAGAAGCCATCAGGAAGGGAGGACAGAGACCTCAGGCTCCTCCGTGGAGCTGACAGAAGGCTCTCTCACGCCGCCAACAGCCATGCAGACCTTATAATAACTGCACGACCCATGACGTTTACCCAATATCTTTGAGCCCCAGCTTCCTTGTTTATAAAAAGAGAGCAATATAGTAATATGTACCCCTTAGGGATATTTGTGAAGATCAAATCAGACATACCTTTGTAAAACACTCCCCACAATAGCAGGGACTTACCAGGTACTGAATAAAAGCAGCTGATGTTTAATGAGCATTTTCGGTGTGCCTGGCTCAGTCCAGCCTCAGGGCCCCACATCTGCTTCCCTGGGTGTTGTGCGGACAGCCTATCCTAACTGTGTGGAGATTTCATAGGGATCCTACTGGATGAGCAGGGCTGGGAGAACAGGCCCAGGGCTGTCCCAGAAAAGGAGGCCTGTTCCTGAGTACACAGACCAAGGCCCTGCTTAGTTGTTGCTTCCCAAGGTTTTCCAGTGAGCAGGGACCCCTGAGGGGGGAAAGGTTGTCCCAGGCACTAAGCCCCTTCCTGTCACTCTCAGATTGCAAGGATGTGAAAATGTGTGACTCAGAAGTGGAGGAGGTGAATACAGATTCTGCACTAGGAAGGTGGGTGGCAGGAAGTGGGCAGAGGAGGGATGCCTGCGTGCCTGGAATGAGAACAGTGGAGTGCTGGCCAGGGCAGAGGGTCAGAGCAGTGGAATTTTCTTCCCGGGAGCCAAGGGGGCTACCCAGGGCTACAGGCAGGAGCTCCTCCCGCGCTCCCAGGAGGCTCCTTACGACTCTTCATGACTCATTTTTCTGGGGCATTTTTGCAAGTTAGCCCCTGCTCAGACTGCAGAGCCCACCACCCAGCCACTGGTCTTCCTGTTCCTGGCCGTTCCAGTGCCTGCTCTTGAACGTGCCCAGCCTCCGTCCACCCCTCCCAAGCTGTCTCCTCACAGTCCTCAGTCCTTTCTTCCAGGTGTCACCAGCCTCACATAGGGCTGCCAGATAAGCACCTGCCGCCAAGCCGCCCAACCATGCATGTAAAACTGCACTCCTGATTTCCACCCCCAAACCTGCTTCTCCATGCAGCACCAGCTTCCACCAACTGCCCCCCCCCCCCAGGTGCATCCTTGATGCTGCACCTCCATTCACATATGCAACCCTCCACCAAAACGTCATTGCTTCCTTCTCATTAAGATGTCCCAGAAAGCCACTTTTCACCTTCTCCACAGCTGCCACCACATCAAGGCACTGTCTTCCTCTTGCTCCTGGATCTGCAGTGGCCTGCTAAAAAGTCCCCTGCCTGCCCCCTCCCCCCCCCCCGTCCCCTCCCTCTTGCTTCTCTTCTCTACATTAGCCTGAGTCAGGCTTTTGAATGTAAATGAGCTCTCATTAGCTCAGTGCTAAACCCCCTCCAGTAGCTTCCACCACAGTCAAAGTAGAAGCCAAGTCAGCCCCAGCCCTGCCCACCTCCCACCACCCCTCACCACCAGGCCTGGCTATTGGTCCCACCTGGTGCCTTCTGCCCTGGCAGCAATGTCCTGACCTGTCTGCAGAGCTCACCTGCTCAGCTAAGCCAGACGCTGCTCAGATGGTCTCAGAGACCCCAGCCCCACCCTGTGCCCTGGGTAAAGTGGTCCCTCAGCCCACACCCTGTCACTGCAGCCCTTAACCCTGAGTTATTTGTCTTCATAGCACCTACAGCTGCCTCCAATTTTAAAACACATTTTTCTTTTGTTATTTTGCTTTGTCCATGTCCTCTAATAAAGGGTTATGGGCTTTGTAAAATCGTTCTTTTTCACAACTTTACCCTCAGAACCTATAACTACCTGGAACACAGCAGCTTTTCAACGAATAGGTGTTGAATGAAGGAAATAAGCAAAACAATCTGTTTATAATAAAACAGGTTAGAAACACTTGTTCATGTGTTTATTTATACACTCTCACACCACACACACATCTGAGCACGTATGGACACATAGGTGGTGTGGAAGGAGGGAAAGAACCTATTCTTTTGACTCAGAAAGCCACGCTCCAGGTAAAAGATGCCACATGCTGGAAAGCCACGACATAAATGTGCAAATAAGTCTGCCCAGAATCTGCTCAGCACCAAGGAGATCAATCTTTGGATGCAGAGGGGTTGGGTCAAGTATAGCCAGCAAGCCTGGCTTCGGCAATCACGGCATGGAGGGGCTGCATCTGGGCCCCCGAGGTCAGCTTTGACCCAGAAAGCAAACAAGACTAGCTGGCCAGCCAATGACGGAGTCAGGCATGTGGGAACTGACCTCAGCTCTCTGGAGTCTGGCCACGCTTGAGCTGCCCTGTAGGCGGTCCCTACCTGGGTACACTTTCCCAGTGGAGGGTGCTGTTTCTCTAGCCTACTGTCCCAACTGTGGAACCAGGTATTAAAGGCTATCAGAACCCCCAAAAGCTGCTGGGTGCGGTGGCTCACACCTAATTCCAGCACTTGGGAGGCTGAAGCAGGTGGATTGCTTAAGCTTGAGACCAGCCTGAGCCAGAGTGAGACACACACACACACACACACCATCTCTAAAAACTAGCCGGGTGTTGTGGTGGGCACCTATAGTCCCAGCTGCTTAGGAGGCTGAGGCAAGAGAATCACTTGAGCCCAAGAGTTTGATGTTGCTGTGAGCTATGACGCTACAGCACTCTACTGAGGGCGATAAAGTGAGACTCAAAAAAAACAAAAAAAAAGAACCCCCAAAAGCTTAGCATTGGAAGTCTCAGATTTGCTTCTGAACCTTGACCAACATTAACTAGCATCTCTGAGGCCCCATTTTCCTATGGGTGAGTTCAGGAATCAGTTTTCCTAGGACCATCCTGATAGACATCCATGTCCCAGAATAATTATTAGTCACACTTCCTTCACTTCAAAGGGCCTCAGTCCAGACAATAAATAATGCTGCCACTCTGATAATAATATATCCTTTACAGAGTTTGCGGAGGATTAAACGAGTTGGTATATGTGACAGCACCCACCTGAGCTCTAGTGAATGCTCTCGGAAACAATGAATACAGAATCTCACCTGCACGCAGCATCGGAGCCAGGGGGTCCCGCCTGCTGCTGCCCTTGTCCCGGATGCTGGGCCTGTCGGCTGCATCACCCTCTGGGGTCTGCTGCTTCCTCCTCCCACCCTGCTGTCCACACCTGCCTGTGCCTAAGCCAAGCAATCTGTGGCCCACTGAGAGCCCCATGGGAGTGTGTCACCTGCCTGGTGATGGACGCTTTCCTGTCCTGGCCACACAAGTAATGAACGACTGAGGCCACTTCGGGAAGCATTCTCTTATCTCACTCTGGCAAAGGGCCCTCTCCCTCTTCATGAGAAATGGGCAGCCGGTCCCTTGGAGAGCAGTGACCACTCTGCACAGAGCTTTTCCTAAGACTGATGGATGGAATTTCTTCTCTCCCGAAAAAGAAATTTTGCACCCCGAGCCTCTCCCCTGGGCTTTGCCTCTCCCCCCCTCCCCTGAGAAAGTATGGACTGTGGAGACAGCCTGGATGTGTCCTGCAAACACCCTGCTCCTAGGCCAGGGAGGAGGCCAGCAGGCTGGCCCTAGGTCACAGAGTCTGGGCCAAAAACTGGGACCCACTTCCCATGTGGGAAGTGTCCAGGTGGAAATGTAAATAGTCATGAAGGCAACTGGAGCACTGAGGAGTGAGGAGAAGCCACTGGCAGGAAGGAAGGGACACTCAGACCCTCTGCAGCAGGGTGCTCAGCAGCCTGGACTCCTCTGTTCCCTCCCAGTCAGCCCTGCTCATACCCCTTGACACAGGAAGCTGCTAAGCACCAGCCAAATCTGTGCTGCCTCCACCATGTGACCCTGCACAGGGCACTGCCAGGTTAGAAGGAACACATCTATACACACAGCATGGCCTTCAGTGTTAGGGTATGTATACCTGTAAGTTCTGCAAATTTGTTCTCATCCAAGATGCATATTTGATACACACCCCTGCAGTGTTAGGGGTACGCCTGTAAGTTCTGGAAATGCATTGTCATCTGAGATGCAGATTTGACCAGTCCTGTATTTTATGCACAAGGCCATCTCTGCCCAGTGCTCAAGAGTACAAGCAGTGTCGCCAGGGAGGTCTGCCCTCAGCAAACAGAATCCAGGGTCACATCCTTGACCTATATAAGCTATTAAAGAGGCCCCACAACACAGGGCAGAGTCCCATGAAACGTGGAGAAGGGGGGTCTCAGAGCTCTGGGCCAGCCAGGTGTCAGGCCACAGGCTGATGTCCAGCCTAGAGCCAGACTTCTGTTAGAAAAGGGAGGGACCACAGGACACGGGAAGGGATGTCGCGGGGGAGCTGGGCTAAGAAGCATGGGTCCCCCTCGCCCTCCTGCAGCCTGGCCCTGTCCTCCAGGCCTCTCTGGGCAGAGCTGATAGAGACCAACAGCCCCAGCCTGAGCTCAGCTGTGACGCCCACCCACATGGACTGCTGGCAAGTCACTGAACCTCTCTCAGAGTGACACCCACTGTCAATATCGATGCACAGATCTTATCAGACCAGCAGACACAAATGCTTCACGTCTGTGAGGTGCTCAAAAAGTATGTGTTGCATGAATAAATAGACTCAGCCCGCAATGTCACATTTCTCTGGGGACTGTGCTTGCATTTCCTCGATCTGAACACCTTGTCTTTCCTTGGCTCTGCTCACGTCTCAGCCGTATCTCACTGAGCATGCCACTCTGTCCTCCTTCCCTCCTGTTCACTGACTCTGAGCCCTGCTGAATCTCTCCTCCTGTCTCTCAGCTTTGCTGTTTCCTGCCTGTCACCTCCTGGTGCTGCACCCTGGATGACATTCTCTGACCGATCTCCTACTGCACTCAGTATTTTCTTCACTGCCCTCAATCAACTGTTACTCCCCCATCAGGACTTTGATTTCAGCACAATCTGTGTTAGTGCTTGTTAAGTTCATTTTCTCAAACCTTCCTGATCTTGTAGCACCATGTCCTGTTCCTCTCCCTGCATAGGCTCAAGTCCCTCCATCCTACCTGGTGAAGAGAGCCCCAAGCCTCACACATGTGCACGTACCCAGGAGGCCCCTGTCTGCCTCCCCAATTCCTTCCTCCCTCCCTTCCTTCCTCCACCCACAAGTTTGTTCACCTGCAATTCATTTATCTGCCAGACTCTGTGATGCAGTAGCAGGCGCTGCCCTGGATGCTAAGGAAACAGGTCCTGGTCCCACTAGGAAGGGCTTCAGCCAGTGGGAAAATCAGGCATGTGAGCAGACAGCTCCCATGATTTGTCATAAGTGCCTGCCAAAGGAGCACAGAGGTGGAAGCAGCATGCCACCAAGCCGTCTGGAGGGCCTGAAGGTGTTAGTGGGACAGGCTCAGCACAAGAGGGCAGGAGGAGGCCCACAGCACAGAGGAGGCTGGAACAGGCAGCTCTGTGGCAGAAGAGGGGTTGGGGGGCACAAGGTCTCACATGCCAGCCTGAGAGGCTGAACTTGGGCCCAAGAGCTATGGGGCCACTGTAGGTCACAAGGGGTCTCAACAAGATCACTCCAGTGCAAGTGTTAGGGTGGGGTGCCCTAGAGGCGGGGGCCTGTACAGGCTGAGAGGTGGTCCTGGAGTGCAGTGAGAGCCAGATACAGGAAGTGAAGAAGGAAACAAGAGGGTGAGCTGAGGCCATCACAGAGCAGCAGGAGCTGTAGGACTTGGCTGCACAGATGCGGGGGAAGGGGAGAGAGAAGAGAGGATGGCCATTGGGACCTGGCCGGCACTGGGTGGGTGGACAGTGGAGGCCCAGGAATGAATTCTTCTAAGCCGCGACCCAAATATCCTGGCACACTGGTGGAGGAGACTTGAAGCCACCACCAGGCCAGACGGCCCCTGCTCCCTGCTGGGCGCCCTCCCCTCCCACCCTGCAGTCCTGGAGAAGCAAGCATTGCAGCTCTCCTGCAGCCCTGGAAGAGAGGAGGGAGGCAGAAAGAAAGGCCTGTCCATTATTAATTCCTCCAGAGACTCCAGTGCCTCCAAAGCCAATTGCATTATTTAAAACTGCCTTAAATTGGCCCAGAATAGAGATCTGTGTCCCCTCGCCCTCCTGCATCCTCCCCTCCCCTTTTGCTGTGAGGACTTTAATGGGGCTGGGGGTGACAAAGTGAGACTCTGTCTCAAAAAAAAAAAAAAAAAGTGAACCAATTCTTCCAGCTGAGAAGCGGTCTGAGCCTTTGCTGCCACAGCCTCTAGGCTCCTACCCAGCTCCACACAAACCAACCCCACCCCAGCCCCGCGGAATGGAGCTAGCCCCTTGTCACTTAATCACCTGTTCATAGAGAACACAGTATGCTCATTTCCAGTGGCATTTGGGGGAGAAATCCAAGTCATTCAAGCTTCTTTGGCAGAACTACGCAGTTAGACAGTCCTGCAGCTCTCCCGGGCATCTCTGTGCAGAAAGATAGGCCTGTCCCTAGAAGCAGCAGCTTAGGTGGCTGGACCCTGAGGGGCCTGAGGTCCCAACCTCAGGGAAGAAAGGACAGAACCAGGGATCTGGTTGCTATGGAAACTTCTCCCCAGCACCTGGAATAGCCAGGACTGCTTGATGAAGCCAACCTTGGAAGATTCCACCCCTAGAGAAAGAAAGCACACGCTCCTCCACACTGCAGTGGGGATTCTGACCTCTACCAGGGAGGCTGGGGGGACACACGTGCCACAGTAGACATCATGAGGAGGGAGGGGAGCCAGGCAGGTGACAGTCACTAGTGCTGCACACTGAGACCAGAGTCCTGCATTTATCCCATTTGGGCCCCATAACTCCTGTGAAGGAGGTGCCACTCGTCCCCACTTTACAGATGAGACCCTGACAGATGTACCCAGAGCCTCAGATCGGTACATGCCTGGGCCAGGCTTGGATTCCAGGTTCCTCTGACTCTGAAACCCGTGCTCATCCTCCTGTCTCAGGATCTGGCTGAATTACCTGTAATTGAGCTCTCTCGGAGGTGGAGGCCACAGGGGCTCCAAGAAAGTCAAAGATACTCCCTCTTCCAAACTGTACTCCTGCCCCAGCAGCCACAGCCGCCCCCACACAGCCCCCCTGGATTCCAGGTCCTGGCTCTGGTCCCCACGGCTTCCTGAGACCTCTCTGTTCGTCCCCTCCACCTCCATGGCATTCACCGCCCAGCCTCAGGGACCTTTCACCTTCATTTGCTTTCAGTCCTGGCATGGCTGCTCCTCTGCAGACCCTTCCCCTTCTTCACTTAAGACCCTCCCAAGCCCCCCTCCAGGAACCTTCCCTGGACACCACCGCCCACAGTACTCCAGCCTTAGCGACAGCTCTGTGTGCTCAACTCTTTCCTGAGAGCTCCTTCTCAGGACAGTCAGCGTGAGCAGGCTGGGTCCTCACATCACAGGATGGGAGGGACCAGGGGTGGGGTGAGGCTCTGCACAGCCGAGTGTGCAGACCAGGCAGCTCTGACACAAAAGTCACTGAATGAAACCTCTGAGCAGCTGCTGTCGTGTGCTGAGGCCCCTCGTCCCACCTGAGAGCCTGCTGCACGGGAGGGACCTGCCAGCTCAGGCGGCCCAAGAGTTCTGGCTGCAGGTTTCAGGGCCTGGTTGAAAGGTGTGAAGCAATGGCTCTGCAGAGTATCGGGAAGATGATAAATAAGTGATGAGTACCATCGTTCTAGATAAAAGATAGGCTACCTTAGAATGCCCAAGCACGAAGGTACTGAAACTGCCCCAGAGGAGAATAAAGATTAAATTCCTTTCAGAGGCGTTGTTGGTCCCCCCATCAAAGCAGTTGTCTCATCTGTGGAACTCAACTTCCCATCTGGACTCAGGACTTGAGATGGGAACTCGCATTTCAATGGACAGAAACATAAGCTCCAGGGCAGCCACAAGTCCCGAAGGCACGGGGACTGTGGGTGACAACTGGTCCCGCAGCTCAAGGCAGAGTCTCAGTGCTGCACTTCGGGCTCTGTGTGATATCTTTTGTTCACAAGTGTGGGGCAAGATGGGGCAAAGCTGCCGTGAGCACAGTATCCCCGTGAGGCCTCCCCACTGGCCACTGCACAAGTGCCTGTGAGACATTGTCTCGTAGGATTTGGGTCTCTGGTTTCAGAAACAAACCTAAGCGTGTACCAGACCCCAGGAGAACTCCTCCAAGGGCGCAGATCTGGGGAACATCCCGCTTCTCTGACCAGCCACCCTCCCTCCCACCCAGCGCATTTTGGCCCGTTCCTGTCCTCCAACCCGAGGCCCCCCTGACCCTCTGCTGTGCTGTGTGGCCCTCTCCCTACTGGCCTCTCCCAGCCTGTCTGGTGTGGAGGCGGGGGGAATAATGATGGGCCACATACAGCAAACAGATAGCTTTGTCTCTGCAATTAATGGCCACATTATAGCCCAGTCCACGGGGGAATTGATTCCTTAGTATCAAGTTGTAAGAAGGGCCAGGGCAGATCTGGGCTCAGGGTGGCTGCATTCGGGGCTTGATTCAGGCCTCTCTCTCTCCCTCTCTCTCTGTCTCTCTCTCACACACACACACATACACACACACACACACACACACACCCCTGCTCCTCCCATGTTCAGTAGCTTTTGTCCTGAGCAGCTGTACCCAGCAGTGCATCCTTATGTGCCCAGAGCAGAGTGTAGAGACAGCCCCTCCTAGCAGCTCTTGTTAGAAAACACCAAGGCAGGGCCTATGGTGGGCCCAGTGCCTCACCAGCGTCCCTGGGTAGTCAGGACAGCCAGGAGGAACTGGCTGGGACCCAGGGATGGGTGGGTGCCATCACGTGCTCCCCACACCAGCATGAAGGCTCCCTGCTTAGCAGCCCCCATCCCACCCCAAACCACGTGGTTGGCAGGACAGGTAACCCTGCCTTCAAATGAAAGGGTGGTATCTGGCAACCTAGTGAGAAGTGTGTGCCATACACTTCTCAGAGTAAGGCTGACCCTGCCGGACAGAGGAGAGCCCCACTAAGCTTTTTTAGAGCCTGGTGGTTCATTTTAAAGAACTCTCACAGCCTTCAAAAAGCGGAATCACGCTCCTGCAGAACTTAGCGGGGTCCACAGTTTTCTCTGCACTGTTCTTAAGAAGTGGATTCATCTGTTCTGACTCTGTGCCACCTCAGGCTGGGCCCCTGGTCCTGCCTGTTCCTGCTTTTTCTGGAGACTCACTGAACGCTCTGTCCTCATACCACATAGGGGCGGAGGATTTAGCAAATGAAGCTACAATTAAATTTTAATTTCAAAGAGCAAATAACATTTTAGTATAAGTAAGTTCCATGCAGTTTTCAAGGCACGTTTATACTAAAGAATTATTTGTTGTATGACGTTCAGATCAACTGGACATTGGAGCTTTACTGGCGGCTGCTTCCTAGTCTTGAGTGCACACTCCCCTTTCCCCTCCCCCGCCCCCGGGAATCTGCAGGTGCAGAGTGTCACTGTGGGGCAAGATGCTGGGCCAGAGGGGAAGGGGCACCACACACGCATGACAGGGGGGTGCACACTCCACATTCACACACAGACACGGCAGCACACTTATCTAACACGTGCCCGCCGTCAGCACCTATGACCATGTGTACATGAAACACCCCTGTGTGCACCACAGGGTCCCCAGATGAGCGAGTTCACATTCCTCCTCCTGATTTATAAACCTGTCCCAGTGACAGCTCTCACGACACCCTGTCCCATCAGCCCACATCTCCTTTATCACTGTCGGTGCCTCTGAGACTGAGGCCCGCTTCCCTCGTGCTATCTTTCTTTTATATGTCAGTAAATGGCATCGTGTCCACAAAGGAGCAGTAATGCTCTCAGCTCTGATCTGGGTGTGAGTAATGGTGCATGTGCTGAGAGTGACGACGTGCGTGTCAGTGTGTGTGTATCTGAGTGTGTAAATGTGCATGTGCGAGTATGTTTATAAGTAAGCGTGTGGGTGTATCCATGAGTGGGTGTGTGTCTGTCTGTGTGTGACTGTGTGCTATATGTACACATCTGTGCATGCCATGTTTGTGTGTGAGTGCATCTGTGTGTGTATCTACGGGGGGCATCTGTGCATAAGACTGTGCACCTGTGTGAGTTGTATCTATGAGTCTGTATGAGAATGGGGGATGTGAGCGGGAGGAGTTCATGAGTGTATGTTTGTGTGTATCTGTAAACATGGGTGTATCTGTGGGTATATGGGTATGTGTAAGTCTGTGTGTGTATCTGTGAGTGCACCTGCATGTGTGTTTCTATGTGTTGGTGTCTGTGTGAGTTTATCTCTGTGTCTGTGCGTGTATGAGAGTGTGTGTGTGTGTGGGTGCACACTCTCACAGCTGCCCAGTTTCGTATGGCCACACCTTGCCCTGCTGGGGCTCACCTGGGCATCACCTCCTGGTCAGGACTGGGGAGGAGTGTGTGTGCTGAGGGGCAGGGGCTGAGAGGTGGTGAGGGACTAGGCCAGGTCAGGAAGGCAAACAAAAAGGTTTTACTGAAAAGAAAGAGGAAAGTCATGTGAACTAAGAAGTGCTGAGATGGAGCAGACATAGGCCAGAGGCACCGTGGCAACTTTAAAGAACCAGAGAGCCTCACAGGCCCAGTGACAGTGTCAGCCCTGAGGGTCCAACAGAGCCCTGCTCAGACAGCACAGGCTTGGGGGGCAGGTGGTGAAAGGGTTCCCTTCTGAAGATGAAAGAACAGCCCATCAGAGACACTTCTTGGTCTCAGGGACACAGGATAAACCACCTGCCTCAGGGGCCCAGCTCTGCGGCTTCACTGCATCTGACTCGAAAAGCCTTGTTCTCCCAGACACCTGCTCTCCTCCCGCTCTCCGGGGCTCACCAGCCTTCACACCATTATCACAGAGAAAAGGCCCTTGGAAAGTGAAGCTTCAACTGCGTGTGGCCAGTACCGATAGATCTGTTTGAAAGATGTGTGTCTTGCAAATGAGCCTGTTTTTAATAGTTGTAGACAGATTAGTAGAGACAGAGATGAGATATCCTGACAGAGAAAGAAATAACTAGACAAACAGTAATAAAATCAATAGAAACCAGGCATGAAAATTAATATAAAGATAGATTTTTATTCAGTGGCAATAACGAATTGCTGCCCAGGCAGCAGGAGATGGACGTTTGACGCCATCTCTCCCGTCCAGGGGCTGTCCTATGAGCCAGGCCCCAGGCTAGCAGCCTATCTACCCCGTCTCATTCAATTCCCGCAGCAAACCTGTGACAAGACACTCCTATCAGCCCACATCTCATCTGAGGAAACTGAGGCACAGAGGGGTTAAGTGGTTTGCTCCAAATCGCAACACCTGGGAAAAGAAGAGCTAGGATCTGAGCCCGTATCTGTTGAATGAAAAGTCCAAGTTCTTAACCGTTTGCTGCACACACTCTGCCTGGGCTGGACACAGAGGTGGACAGATGATGGGAAATTGCACAAGTCCACAGAAGCACAACGCATCACACTGAACTGATTGTCCCGACCCTCCCTCCTATCTCCATCCTCCTGATTAAACCAAAAACTCTACAGAAAGCTTTCAACCCTTGTGGCCCTGAGACTCTGATGCCACCCAAACCCTGAGATCAGCAAGGAGGGAGAGAAACAGCAGTTTCCAGGTCACATGCAGGAGTCCTCTGACCAAACGGCTCTTCTTCACCATCTCACCTTCCTCCAATCTTGGCTCCCTTCCTGGCTCTGGAGAGAACCCCTTCCTGCTCCCTTTCTGCTCTGAGCTGAGCGGGTTGCTCTTGCTCTGACAGATCTCAATGACAGGCCTTAGACACGGAGGCCCAGAGGTACTGGCAGGGAAGCACAGGCATCCAGTAACTTCTCAATGAGATGATCTTGGGGCCGGCTCTCAGCCAACCTCCTCTCAAATCAGTGTCCTGAGGAGTCCCCAAGAGGCACCCTGAGACAGAGGAGTCAGTGAGCCAGCCGCAAACGTCCTCTCTGCTGTGGTCAGCAGCTGTCAGGGGGTCCTGGGACCTTCTCTCTGAGTCTGGGCAGGCCGGGTCAGACTCCCAGCCTCTCCTGAGGCAGAATTCAAACTTTAGGAGGTGCCCTGGCTCTTTCACATGGAAATGGATTTCCTATTCCTGGGCTCAAGAGTGTTTACTTTGCCCTTAAACCTTAGCTGAGATTATAGATCAAAAAACTCCTGGAAGATAAAAGCTAGAAGGAAGCCTAAATCTTAGCATGCCATTCAATGTTTTAGGTATGCCCCTGGGAAAACAGAGGCCTAGAGAAGTGAAGTGTCTCACTAAAGTAACCCCATCTAAGAGTGTGTCCCAGACTGAAAGTGTGGCCTCAACCTGGGAAGGAGACTTTACTTTCTCAGGCTCCTGGCTGTTAAGGCTGGGCTGTTTGTGTAACAGCTCACAACTTACCATAACATGAGCTTTAGAAAATCGTAATGAGGGAAGCAAATCATCCTCACTCCAACATATAAAGCATTTTGCAGCCTCTCCCTGGTTAATCTGCTCTCTCTGACACTGGTGAACCTCGGCAGGTTACTGACAGCCATGTGAACTCCCCATTCCAAGCCTGCTTGGTGACACTCCCTGTGGAAGGGCCAAGTAAGCATCTGCACACTGAGGTCTGCAGGCACCCAGCAGGTGTACACCACTGCTAGGGATGTCATAAGTTCAGGTTCCAAATGGCCGGGGTGTGCAGTTTTAGGGTTTTGTCCTTTGGCCTTGGAAATCAGCAAGGATGTCAGTAATGTAAGTACACAGCAATTGCCAAGTGGGACACTGGGGAAGTACTAGCAAAGCTTTACCCTGCCTTGCAGGGTGGGAAACAGGCAGGAGTTCTGGGAGCAGAGCGGGATGGGGAGTCTGGAGACAGCATGTCACTCCGCCATTTAGCTTTCCTGATGAGCCTTTGAAGGGGGTACTGCTGTCCTATTTCACAGATAAGAAAACTGAGGCTTAAGACAAAAAATAGTGACTTATCCAAGGATGCACACACCACGAAGGTGACTCTGGCTTTGGAGTGGTCTGCCTAATTCCAGTGCCTCCCACCTGCTCTTTGGGACACCGAGACGGAGGGGCCATGCAGTACCATGGTTAAGATCACATGTTCCAGGGCAAGACTGGCTGGATTTGAATTCTTCCCTACTTCTCTGGACTGGTCCTTAGGCCATGCCTGTGTACCTCAGTTTCCTCATCTCCAAAATGGGCAATATAATAGTGCCCACCCTGTATGATGGTTGTAACAACTATGCCTTTGAGAGCACACTTGGCCCAGAGTAAGCTCTGCATGAGCGTAAGTCACTGCTAACATTCTCTCTGCATCTCTTCTCCTCCCAGCAATGTCACCAAAATCAGACCCTCAGTGGCAAGATCTCTGCTGCCCACAGGGAACTGAGCCTACAACAAATGAGCTTCCCTACTCAAACATGGGATTGGAGCCTTCTAAGTAAGGGATGTTGCTCAGGGCAAGAGCCACGTGTGGTGATAGGCAGGAATCCCCCAGAATTAATTGCTCACCACCATGTCACTGCTGGTGACAAATTTGCAATTACTGTCTCCCTAGGAAGGAAAATATCCCATCTTGCCTGGGCCCCCATAGGCTCCAGCCTGACAGTGAGTCTAGGAGGCAGCATCTGCCAGTTCCAAAGGACGGCATGACCATAAAGGTAAGGGGACACCGGGTCTTGAATGACAGATTGGCTTTTTCCTCTGTCTCAGTCAGTGGGTGGGAAGGATGGAATTGATTGCCAAGGACAGGTTCAGGCAGTAGCCCGGCCTCAGACTCTTGTTTCAACATGCATAAAAGCAGACTTGGAAAAAGGACCAAAATAAAAATTGGGTCCCTTGCTGGTTTTCTTTAAGGTAGGGACAGTCTTTGGACAGGCCCAAACACCAACTTTGCTTTAGTTGTTTGTGTCTGAACTCAACTCATGCCAATGCTGCAGGCAATGAAGGGGATGAGCCCTGAGCTTCCCTGACCATCACACACTGCACTGGAGCAAGGTTCATTTGCGAAAGTCCTTTGCAAACTCTTTCACTGAGGGGTGCAGGATCCCGGAGCTACCAGTCCCCTGTGTTAGCAGAAGCTTGAGGCCATGTGAATTCTGCCTCTGTCCTTCCCAGGTTTGCAGCATGAGTCCCAACTGGACCATCAGCACAGGTGTGTAAAGGTGATCTCTGGTCTTAAAGCCACAAACCCCAGATTATAGACCCACAGGTGCTCTCGGACTTAATAAACCCATTGCCATTGTGGCTTGTCCTGTAGAAAATCATAGCTCAGCTGGGCCTACCTTAACTGTGCTCAGAACACTTACAATAGCCAACGGTTGGCCAAAGCTGCCTAACACAAAGCCTATTTTATATGAAATAATAAAACGTTGACTATCTTGTGTAATTTATTGAATATAGACTGCATTGAAAGCCCAGGACAGAATGGTCGGACGGGTACTGGAACTGCGGTTTCCATGGAATGCCTTCTGCTGTTGCACCATTGTAATAGAAAATTTGTAAGTTGAACCATCATAGTTGGAAACTAGTTCTGTCAGTGACTAGGTGACCTTGAAGAGCCACAGCTCCTCTCTGGGCCTGTTTTCTCACCTGCCCAGTGGGCGCTGGAGGTGGAGCTGTCGCCTCCCTGAGCTCCCATAAGCTGCTTCCCTCTGAACCAACCCGTCCCACCATCGTGTTCTCTAGCCCCTCGGCGTCCCCCCCCCAGCATGAGCTGAATGAGCAGGTCTTTCTCTGCAACCCCTGGGCTTACACTCCTCTCTCACCCAGAGTTTGCTGCAGGCAGGAGCTGCATCTCTCACACCGTTTCCTCGGCCTGTTCTGGGAATGCTGTAGTTGTTCCATTAACAGCAATGAAAGAGTAGAGAGACATGCCTCCGGAGCCCCAGCACCAGGCGACTGGGACCACACGAGGAACGGGAACGGTGCCAGGCACGGGAGGTCCCGAGAGGCACACTCCAGGCTGCCGCTTTTCAGGTGCTCGCATCTATTTGGGGAGCTGGAGCTGAAGTAGCAAGAGGTGGCTGTCAAGCCCAAGCAGCAGTTGCCACATGCTGGAGAGCAGAAGAGGCGGCGAGGCCATGGCGGGCAGCACAAATCCAGGCATCTGCAAGCTGTCATCAGACCACAAGCTGCGTGCCCAGAGGCTTCGAGAATCAGAACTATGATTTACTCACAGTCTTCACTTGTTGGATTAAAAGGACAAATACGTGACCCCAGCCATGGGAAATGGGTGGGGGGCCCAGCAGAGAGGCTGGGGAGGGGTTCAGACTCAAATGCTAAGAAACAGTTCTACTGCACTTAACAAAGACCCCAACCTGCACAACCAGGGACCTTCCCTCCTCCTCTTGTCAAGTCTCACTTGTGCAGTTAAGGCTGCAAGGTGTGAAGGGGAAGAATTAGCCCTGCTTGGAGGAGGGGATGCTCTATGCCTGCCCAGGACACAATCCCCCAGGAGCCCTGCAGACCTGATGTCCCAGACTTTTCCTACCACCTAGCCGCTCTGTGCTTCTGGAGTGATGCTGCTACCTGTTCAAGTGCCACCTGTCCTTCAAAGCCAGCTCAGACCTCACCTCCTCCTGGAAGCCTGCCAAAGCCACACAGCATAGGTTCTGCTGAGCATTCAGTGCTTATTATCTGGCCCTACTGCAATCATTCATTCATTCCTAGGGACCTAAAATTAGCCCTGCCATTCGATCCTTCAATTCCTCTACTAGGTTTATATCCAGAAGACCAAAAATCACTTTATAACAAAGATATTTGCAACAGAATGTTTTTTGCAGCCCAATTCCTAATTGCTAAGTCATGGAAGAAGCCCAAGTGCCCATCGACCCACGAATGGATTAATAAATTGTGGTATATGTACACCACGGAATATTATGCAGCCTTAAAGAAAGATGGAGACTTTACCTCTTTTATGTTTACATGGATGGAGCTGGAATATATTATTCTTAGTAAAGTATCTCAAGGATAGAAGAAAAAGTATCCAATGTACTCAGCACTACTACGAAGCCAACATACAATCACCCACACTTCCATATGAAAGCTCTAACCCAACTATAGCCCAAGATGAAGGGGAAAGAGGAGGGGGAGGGGAGGGGAGCAGGGCTGGTGGGGGGAGGGTAATTGGGCAGACCACACCTATGGTGTATTTTACAAGGGTACATGTCAGATCTACTAAGTGTAGAGTATAAACGTCTTAACAATAATTAAGAAAGTGCGGTGAAGACTATGTTAACCAGTTTGTTGTAAGTATTTCAAATTATATATAAAACCAGCACATTATACCCCATAAATGCATTATTGTACACAGCTATGATTTAATAAAAATAAATAAATAAAGGAATACTTGCAAATACTAACCATATTATTTTGACTTTTCCTGTTTCCTCCCCCAAAGTAATAGAGACTAGTAAGAAAAAAGGGGGCACAATTGGAAACCAACTGTGGGACTGGGGAATCTAAACCCGGACACTAACTGTCCCTGTGGGCCACTCTGCCCTCTTTCCTCGTTTCTTCCCCCATAAACTGGATCATTGGTAAAGGAGGATGAGGTGCCAGCTAGATGGGGAGAACAGAGAGGACTAGAAAACTAGCTCAATGCGGGAGGAAGTGGGGATCACATCCCCGAGGGACAGGAGAGTGCCCCCAGCCAGGGGTCAGGCACATCCTGGTGACTCCCAGGCCAAACCCACACGCTGAGGCTGAGTCAGGGATCTGTGCTTTAGCTGACACTGGAAGTGCGACACGATAATTACCCACCAAGTGCCAGCTTATTTCTGTCTCTAGCAGGAGGACAGACCAGGAGGGGCAGAGTCCAGAAATAGCAAAAGCAATTAGCAGGCTGGCTTCTGAGGGCGTAATTACTGTGCACAAATTGGGACCCGGCAGGTAAACCTTGGCCTGGTTACCGGGTCCTGAGAGGCAGGGGCTCCTGACGCCGGTGTACTGGCAGGATCACCAGCTTCTAAGATGTGTCCTCTTCTCAAGAGCCCCCTGTGGACCCAGAGCTCGGGGGGGGGGGGGGTGAGGAGTCCTGCCTGGTACATACACTTTATGCTGCCCCACCAAGACAGGCTTGCAGGCCTGGAAGAGCTGGGAGGGGCACTTCAACTGCTTGCCCATCGCCACCACTAGGAATCCATGACAGTCTAGAGGGAATAGTCCATGTCACCACCAGAAAGCACATAATCTACTCACTGCCGCTTCCTTCTTTGTGTCAGGAGTCCCTCCTTGCAGCTCCTGTGGGATGTGAGGTCCCAGGCACAGGGTCAAATGCCACTGATGTGGGGAAGTCAACCCTCGGCAGACGCAGGGATACAGCCCAGAGCTTCCCTGTCTTTGCCCTCAAAAGCTAACTCCCCAGCCAGGAGAAAGGACAAATACGGAAGCTCCAAGTCAGTGTTGCTCAGAGTCCACCCATCAGTGCTTCAGGGGGTGAGCAAGCCGGGCTCAAAGTGAATCAGGGCAGGCTTCCTGCCCAGCAAGCCCGGCTTTCCCAGCCTCCAGCAGTCGGCACAGCCTCACTGCCCTGCTGAGGCTCCAAGCCTAGTTCCCGCCCTTGCTTCTGAGCCTTGAAGGCAGCTGGAAGTCAGTCTGCCCAGCCCTTCTGGATCCTTTCCCCCAGGGTTCTAGGGGATAGAGCAACATTGCCTGCCCAAGCTGGGAGTCAGGCCCTCCCTCCAGCCCCCTGCACCCTCTGCATCGGGCATAGTGGCTGGAGGCAGGTGTTGGGAGCAGGTGAGAGCTGAGTGCCAGCTCTGCCACAGGCTCAGCCAACTCCTGACACCCCTGAGCTCAGGTCCTCATATAGACGTGGGGGGCTATTCCTGGGACTGTAAAACTACCCACTGTGCCCTGTACCTAAGCAGGCCTGACACACAGTGGGGGCTTTTCATTGCTGTTTCATCGCTCTTGCCCAGGGCCAGCCCCAGGGTCCCCCCTCTTGCCCTGACATCCTCTGTATCTTCCTCAGTGGAAACCAGCCTCACCTCCCTGAGATTCAGCCTGCATTGGTCTCTATGCTGACGCGCCCCAGCACCCGCAGGGAGGGGAAACTCCATTCTCTGCCCTTTGGCAGCTCCCAGGGTCCACATGCTTCTCAGCCAGGCACCTGTTCCAAATAATGATGGAAGGACAGTATCACCCTCACAGCACAGGGAGCAGAGAGGCAGCGTGCTGTGTGGAATTGGCCCTGGAGCTGGAATCTGAAACTCTGTGTCCCTGGGTTCTATTCCCAGCTCTCCCACATTAGTGAGGCCCTGAGCAAGTTGGCCTACATCCCTGAATGTTAGTTTCCTGTCTGTAAAGTGGGAGAGGGTACCCATCCTGTCCATGTCACGGGTGGCCATGGGGAAGGGTGGGGAGTGGCAGAGCCAAGTTCACTGTGTCCTGTGCTCTCCAGCCCTCCTCTCTACTCCTGCAGGGACAGGGGGGGACTGAGCTCAGAGAGGGTGAGTTCCGCAGACATGAGCTGCACAAGGTCTGCCTCACCACACCTGGAGAAGGTGCTGGGGGTCACCAGCATCCCGGGGGCCTTCTCCTCTGCACTGACCGGCCAGCCTCAGGTGGGTGCTGTCCGCTCGGCCAGGCTCACCAGCCATGCACAGCCCCCTCGCAGCTCACCAGCTGGGGCAGACGCTGAATAATGGAGTGCCGTGTTTGTCTAATGGATTTATCACTATTACGAGTGCAGCTTCATCAACAAAAGCAGGTGAAGATCGATGTCAAGGCAGCTAAGTGAGCTGCACTTTCCCTCACAGCATGGTGTGTATTGATAATCTTTTGTCCACTTGGTGTTTTGCACCCAATGTGGTGCTGAAAGCAGGAATAAAAATGCCCTTGGTTCTTCTTGCCGACAGTCTTTTGGCTTCCATTCAGGGCAGGGGGCTGGGGCTAAGAGCTCCCTCTCCAGCCATCGCTGTTTTTGCCTGAAGCAGTGAATCACATGGACCGTTTCTTCCCTCCTTATAGCCCCACATGGCTCTCAGATCCAGCCACAGCCTGCACCCTCGGAGCTGGGGAGAGCCACCCTCCCTGCTCAGGGTCAGGGAAAAGACGGCCGTTTTCTTCTGTGTATGTATTGAGGGTGGGGTGGTTGATTTGATTTTTGACTAAAGTGGTAATTGGCTTGTTGGGTGGGAAGATTTTAGAGGAGTGTTGGATGTTTCTTGGCAAATCTGCATTAGGATATGGAAATGAAACGGGGCAGGAAAGCTGCCGCGCCTTAGAAGCTGTGCTAGATTTCTGTTTATTAAAGCATGTTCTCCACACCTCCTCTAGCTTCTCCCTGTGCTCAGACAAGCAACCAACCTGCTGGAATGAGCTGCAGATGGCAAGTGCTGAACATGCTTCAGATTAATTTTATTTATATATTAATTGCCTATTCTGGGAAAAGCACTATGCCAAGTTCTGGGAGTGAAGATAGAAAGAAAAGGTAGGGCTGAAGGAAAACTCTCTCCTCTGTGTTCTTCTCTGGTAATAAGAACTTGCGCCAAGCATCGCCCATATGTTATTTCTAGTCCCTCCAAGGCCCCTCGGTATAGGTATTATTATCCTAGATCAGAGATAAACCAGAAGATTTCTAAATCACACAAACAGCAAAAAGTTAAATGGGGATTTAAAGTCAGGTTTGTCTAGCAGCCAAACTAAGCTCTTTGCACACTGAGACACAAGGAAACAGGTGGTGGTGTTGCCCCATATTACAGCCACAATCACTTGCTGCCGACCAGAAGTTCTCAAGCATCAGCATGCAGTGGCATCCGCTGGAGGGCTTCTTAAAACACCGATTGCTGGCCTCACCCCAGGAGTTCCTTCTCCAATAGGTCTGGAATGGGGCCCAAGAATATGCATTTTTTAACAAGCACCCAGGTGGTGCTGATTCCGCTGGTCAAGGGACCACACTTTGGAAATCATATCCCAGGGGCGAGATGTCCGAGATGGCTGCTCAGTGAGGTTGCCATGGATAGCTTTGGGGTCACTGGGCCACAGGCGGGCCCCTATCTCCCCAGGGGCACGGCTACCAGCTGGTGGAGAGGGCCTAGTGCCCAGCGCTCCCAAAGCGCAGAAACCCTGCAGGCTTCCCCCACTTGGACCTGAGCTCGCCTTCTGCCTTCCCTTCCTTGTTCTTAATTAAGGTTTCATTCCTCCAGATGGTGAAGTGCTCTTAGCAAGATGAGAACTGTCTCACTCTCCTTTCTGAGTTTGCTTTCCTCTGATGAAGGCAGAGTGAAGATTCTGTCTTATTTAAATAGGTTTGAAAGACTGTTGATTTTGAAAGACTGGCTGGTGATTTTGCACAGGGCAGATTATAGAATTAACCCTCAAACGACACGAGATTGAACCATGCGGGCCCACTTGTTTGTGGTTCCCCCAGCCTCTGCCACCCCAAGACAGCAAGACCAACACCTCCTCTTCCTCCTCCTCCTCCTCAGCCTACTCAATAAATAGTCAATATATTTTCTCTTTCTTATGATTTTCTTAATAATATTTGCTTCCCTCTAGCTTACATTATTGTATACATACAGTACGTAATATATACAAAATGTGTTGACTGTTATCAGTAAGGCTTCCAATCAAGAGTAGCCTGCAGTAGTTAAGTTTTGGGGGGGTTCAAAAGATAAACTCAAATTTCAACTGTGCTGGGTGGGGGTCCATGCCTCTAACCCCTGCATTATTTACGAGTCAACTACATGTTTCTTGTAATGTCTTGTATTTCTGGAGTTATGTTCCCCAAAAGCAGGTACACATTTTGGATGGATATATATCTATGTTGTTCTCAAGAAACAAAGGAGGTATGGCAGATATTATCTCATTTTGGGGGGGTGGCCAAAGGATTTTTGCGGGTTGTACAACTATAGGGGTAGGTACTATTATCGCCAATGATAGTAATAACAGGTCAGTGAGTACTTACTACGTGTGATAGCGCACACCTGTATACCTGGCTGAACCCTCCCACAAGCCTTCAAGTTATTCATCGTAACTAACATTTATTGAATGCATACAAGAATCCAGCATTGTTTTACATGTGTATGTGTTTGATATGCTGTTTTATATGCATTGTCGAATGCATACAAGGGTCCTTCACCTGCGTTATCTCATTTAGTCCTCGCAGCTACCAGATGAGGGGGTTCCTATCCTTGTTTCCATGTTGAAGAAAAGGAAACCAAGCACAGAGAGATAATATACGTAACTCTGCCCAAAGTCACACTGCTGGTAAGGGGTAGGGTCTTGATGGGATCCCAGAGCCTATGTCTTTCCAGCTCCCTGAGACAGGACCTCTCACCCTGCAGATTACAGACAGCTCGCTGGGAAGTCACAGCTGCAGGCACAAACCCAGGGAAGGCTCACTGTTAGTTCAAGGCCTACTCCCCACCCTGTCTGGGCTGCAGTTAGGTGGAGTCTCAGGCCCCTGGGCTGCTAAGCCAGATGTCTGTTCACTGGAAAATACCAAGCAGGGTCGCCCACCCAAATTCTAGAGGCACCTTCAGAGTCAATACCAAATGCTTCCAGCATCCTTGTTAGGAATGCAAAGCATCTGCTGGTCTTACAGCGGAGTAAGAGCTACCTTTGAACTCAGGGAGCGGGCTGTACTTCCCAAGGGCACATACCAACTTGGAAGCAGCATTGGAGCAAGGACTCCAAATCCACTCATATCGTTGGTTCTGAGCTGGTTGATGCCCTCAGCCTTTCCCATACTAGGGTGCTCCACCACGCTGGTCTCCCGGGGGGCCCTGGCCTGGGCTCAGCGGCCTCCATTTTCGTGGCTTACATTTACTCCTGGGGGAGGGGTGCATCTCAGAGCATCTGTCAGGAAACTATTTCTGTTGCCTTTGGGTTGCCATGGCATTCTCTTTAATATGACTGTGCACCCAGCCCTGTGGCGTGGTCTCTTTTTGGTCACGGGAAAGTGGGAGTGAGAGTGGGAATGAACAGAGAAGGGCAGGGACTGGCTGGCAGTGCAGAGGGACAGGGAGAGGCATGTGTGGGAAGAGGACAACACTTCCCGAAGGACACACCGTATTGGGCTCCCACCTGCCCACACGCCTTCTTCCCCTTCTAACACTGCCCATGACGAGCAGCCTGGATCGCATCCTGTAATGAAAGGGCAGCAGGAGCTACCTTGGTCCTTCCACGTGCTCTCGTACCCTCACCTGCAGGGCCTGCTTTAAGACAAAGGTGGGTAAGCTTCCAA
Source organism: Loris lydekkerianus (assembly GCA_963574355.1). Taxonomy (NCBI): domain Eukaryota; kingdom Metazoa; phylum Chordata; class Mammalia; order Primates; family Lorisidae; genus Loris; species Loris lydekkerianus. Next base: position 12,792 of record CAUYPK010021036.1, on the reverse strand, counting down.
TAGCAGGGCACCAATCTCCTTCCAGCCACCCAATGGGCATGACGCCAGAAGGGGTCCAGGAGGCATCAGGCTGTGGCACAGACTTCACAGCTCCCTTCGTTCTCAATCAGCTTCTGTCTTGAGAGCACAGGTCCCTCAGAGGCTCTGCAGGATGAGAGGCGTATGTGCCCATCAGTCAGAGGGTAAGATGAACTGAAAACCTTCAGGTAGAGGCTCTGGGAGCCCCACAGCTCCAAAGTCTTCTCTGGCACCTGCAGGCTTTACCCTCCTGACTGCCAACTGCCCAGAATGAGGGCAGGTGGCATCACCCCATTTGGGTGTGGTGGAAAAAGGCTCCTGGGTACAGATGGGTGTGGAATACACAGGGCATGGGTCGCCCTCCTCACCCCCTGCAGAGGGAGACTTTCTCCTCTGGACACAATGGGTAGGATTTTTTTTTTTTTTTCTGTGAGATTCCAGAAGACAGAATAAGAGCCAAGTGGTGAAAGATTCGGGAAGACAGATATTGACTCATTAAAAGAAGGCATGTTCTCACATTGAAATTAGAATCTGCTTTCCTGGGAAATGGTGAGAAATCCGTCACTCAAGTGTCAGAGCAGAGACTGGAGATTGTCAGCCAGGGAGGCCTGCATCAGGGGGCAGCCTCTTTCTGACAACCAAGAGGGTCCCTTCTATGCTAAGAGTGAGTTTTTCAGACTCCAGGAGGACCCTGGTGGAGTGAAGTGGCCCAACACCTCACCTCCGGCCCATCAGTTAGGTGGGAAGGGGAAGCCCGCACCAAGAATCAGCAACGCCCTGCAGAAGCATGGCCAGAGACCCTGGCTGCGAGCAGTGCATGATGGGAGAGATGGCTCCTGCACAGGAGACCACCAGAGACAGCGGCTCACGGGCAGCCTGGCACCAAGCAAGAGACGAGACACCCAGCAAAAAGGCAGCAGTGCTGGAGCTGTGGGCAAGGGGGAGGCAGGCAGGAAACGCCCTTTGAATCAGCCCAGGAGCCCCACGGCCTGTCCGTGGGCAGCACGAGTCCCGGGAACAGGGAGGGTACATCAGAGAGGAGGGCAAGAAAGATGGCATAAGGCAGGGCCAGCTAGCTAAAGCCACTGGCCTGAGCAGCTGGCCCCCATTGCTGTCTGGGCCGCCTCCAGACAGGAGAACTGCTGGCCCAGCTGTGGCATCCAGGACAGGAATGAAGGGCACAGGTTTTCGACCCCAAGAGAGATACATCCTGAGCCTCCCTCAGGGTAAGGCAGGCGGCAAAGTGATGCCCTCTGCTGCCCCTCCAGTCCAGAAGCAGAGCACTGGGCCTTCAAGCATATCATTGTCTAGCTGACCCTCTTGACCTAGACTGTGAGTTCCTCAAACAAAACCCATCTTTTACCCACTCCTTACACCCACCCTGACCACACACACACACACATTATTTGTTAATCTAATAGGCACAAAAATTAATACATTTTTCTAAGAACCTTATTCAGAAGGTGCCTAAGACCTGGAGCCACTGGCTGCTTATTGGAGAGACACCCCAAATCCACATTATTTGGAGCATGGGCACAGTGCCTGAGAATAGAAAAACCAAGGGAATCTGTGGTTTTACTCCATGGAAGATGGGAAACTCTCTGATATAGGACTCAACTCCCACAAAGACATGGGGAAATTCCAGCTGCTTCCACCATCCTGTCAGGCCTCTCCCTCCCCACCACAGGCCTTCCTCAGCTGGCCTCCCCACACCAGGAGGGGCCTCATCCCACCTGGACAGGCACAGGTGGTGTTCTCAGGACCTACTTCTGATGTGAGGCCTCCTGGTTCTCCAGCGGTCAAGCTCTGCTTATTCCTCCCAAAACATTTGATCCAGCCTCACTCATCTTTCAGAAAGTCCCCCCCCAAAAAAAGAGCCAGAGTGGGCACATCACATCTCAATGGCGGCAAAATCAAAAATAGCAACCTGCTTTCCACTTCAACCTTCTCCTGGACCAGCACAGAGACGCCTCCCAGAGTTCTGGGGCCTTCTGGACGTCATCATTTCAAATCTGTTTCTCAGCACAGATTTTCCACCTGGAAAGGTGGGGAGGTGGCCTGGTTCTCAGAGATACCCAAGGAAAGGGCAATAGCAAACAGCTCTGGTTTCTTCATACACTCCTGGTCAGAGGAAACCTACCCTCTGCACTGGCTTGGGCCCTCAGGCTGTCAGAGCTGGATGCAGCCAGCTAGAAGCTTGAGGGCAGGGGCTACTTTGTACTTCCTAGGTACAGATCAATCAGGTACAGGGTATTTATTTGCAAAAGGAAAGAAGATAGGAACAAAGACGTGGGGCTGGGCACAGTGGCTCACACCTGCAATCCTAGCACTCTGGGAAGCCAAGGCAGGAAGATCCCTTGAGCTCAGGAGTCTGAGACCAGCCCATCTCTACTAAAAATAGAAAAATTAGCCAGGCATAGTGGCAGGTGCCTATAGTTCCAGCTACTCAGGAGGCTAAGGCAGGAGGATCCCTTGATTCCATGAGTTTGAGGTGTTTGTGAGCTAGGCTGACACCATGGCACTCTACCCACGGCAACAGAGACTCTGAATCAAAAAAACAAAAGGAAAAAAACAAGGGAGAGAGAGGAAGAAAGGAGCAGGACAGGCTGAAGGTATCCTTCCCCCTTCTTGTTTTAGATAAGAGAACTGGAGTTTGTTCCTTGTCTGTCACCTATTAAATGTCTCCAACTTCTCTGAGCCTCAGTTTCCCTCATCTGGAGAGTACAGGTGGAGCTGCTGTCTCTCGGGGCATATGTAAGGGTCAAATAAGGAATCCCTCCATGCAAAGGTGGTTCGAAGGCTGGGGAGTGATGCTCTAAATGCCAGGGCATTTGAGGTTAAGTTCCTTTATTTCTTCAGTCTAAACGCTTAGTGGCTCAGTGATGAAGCCAGTTGTGCAAATCTTCACCAACAGCGTGCTGCTCAGCTTCTGAGCTTCACAACCTGTCGGGCTAAAATAGGGCATCTCAAGAAAGTTTTAATTGGCATTGCCCTTAATCTCAGTAAAGATGAACATCTATTCTCATTGAAGAGCTATTTGCATTTCCTTTTCTGTGAATTATCAAGTTTTCTTTTGACCTTATTTTGTGTGAGATTTTTGTATAGTAGAGAAATTGACCTCCATCTGGGATTAGAGTTCCTCTTTTCTCAGTTTGTTTTTTGTTGTTTGGTTTTGCTGACGGTGGGTTTTGCCATGAAGAATTTTCTCTTATTTGTATTTCACGGTTTCTGGGTGTTTGTTTACTGGTGTAGTTAGAAAGACCTCTCCCACTCTGAGCCTGCAAATAATGACTCTCATGTTCTACTTTTCCTAGTAATTACATCCTTTCATTTTTCAGCGCTTAAATCTTTGATCCACCTGCTCTATATCTTAGTTTACGGTGCCCATTAATACCCCAGTCATAGATTCCACAGGAATTTTCTCAGATGGCTTGAGAAAGCATTTTCACCCTATTTTAAATTTTCTTATGTGTCTGGCTTTATTCTGGGGTTCCTATATTCTGTTCCCTTAATCAGATTCTCTATCGAGCACCAGCACCACACTGTTTTGTTTATGATAGCTTAAAAGTATAATTGTAGCCCTCATCGCTCTCTAATGCACATCTGTTTTGGAATTTTCTGAAAATTTCTTGCCTGTTTATTTTCCAATGTGAATTTTAGCATCAGCTTATCTAATTCCAAAATATGCTATTTTCTTATAAACATATATGTGGGAATCAGATTAAATTTATAGATTAATTCAACAGAATTGCTATATTCATCTTAAGGCTTACTGTCTGTATCACTTTGGAAACATGCTTAGTGGCTAATAGACTTAAATGCTTTGGCTTAACCACATAGGGGTTCAAGAAACAGCAGTGTGGAGGCAGGCAGTCTGGGCTGGCTTGGCAGCTCAGTAGAACTATCTGGATCTCAGTGACTTTTGTCTTTCTTCTCTGCCATCCTTGGAGCTGGCTTCCGTCCTCAAAGTCATTCTAGGTGAAGGTTTCACGATAGCAGCTGGACTGCAGCCAATGTGTCCCCAGTCCAGGAAGGAAGGCCGTGAAAGGTGAGTGGACCTTTGCCAACTATCCCCCCTCCCCTTTTCAAGGAGTTTTCTTAGAAGTCCACTCAACAAGTATCTCTAGCTTATCTAAAGTGTAGTCTTTCCAGAGACCCAGAAAATGTAGTCTTTTCATCTGGGCACACTGCCATCCCAAATAAAATTAGATTTCTATTACTAAGGCTAAAGGAGAAAATTGGAAAAGCAGCCTACAGGCTTGGCTACCCTATCTTAGAACATAAGGAGCTGATCCTATTGTTCAAGTCCATGCCCATCTTCACCTTCCCACCTGGTGTCATCACTTCAACCTTGAAACTGCTCTTGTCAAGGTCGGCAAAAAACACCACCTTTCTAAATCCAATGGCCAATCTTCATTCTGTATCATATGCAGCCATGCCGGTGACATTTGACAGGTAGGTGGCGCTCTCCCTCTAAATCCTTCCTTTGCCCACAGGATGCTCTCCTTGATTTCCTTCTGTCGATGGGGCTGCCCTATCCCACTACATTTGCTCAGACCTCTCCTGGGTGCTGCGATTATTCACTCACCACCGAGCGTGTGCAGCCCCCTCACACTGCACTACACCCCCATTTCCAGTGACTACAGTCTTTCACACAGGAACGCTGGGAAGGAAAAATGCCAGAACGTTCACACGCTGCTAATGAGAATGCAACGTGGTGCGATCACTTTGGAAACAGCTTGCCAGTTTCTTATACAGTGAAACACACATGTGCCCTCTGGTCCACGAAGGCCAGGCCTTGCTGTTTACTCAACAGAAATGAAGACATAAAATCTGCATGTGACTGTTTATAGCCACTTCACTCGTAATTGATAAAAATCTAGGGGAAAAAAAATCTCAAATGTTCATTAATAAATGAACAAATTGCAATGCATCCATACAAAGAAATACCACTTAGTAATAACAAGGAATGAGCTACCACGCCTGCAAACGGAGCCAATTCCAAACATTAAATGAAGAAAGCTAGACTCCAAAGACTGCAGACCATACGATTTCATCTGTGTGATTCCCTTTGGGCAACATTATGGAAAACTATGGGGACATAAAATAGAACAGTAGTTTTCACGGGCTGGGGTGGGGGAGGAAAATGACTAGAATGGACAGGAAAACTTTTCAGCATGGTGGAAATTCTCTATGTCTTGATCACGGTGATATTACATGACTATATGTTTTGCAGGACTCATAAATGATATACTTTAAAGGATATATTTTACTATATAAAGCATATATAAAATAACTCTGACTTTAAAAAAATAAACCCAGCTCATCTGTTCGCTGAACTCCACACATGGGGACGGAGGGACCTGAAATGTAGAATCTATGCAATTCTCATAAATGGCACCTTCATTCATGGAATTATTTGGGGAAAAAGCAAACCTTAGCAACCTCCTTGACTACTGTTTTGCTCACACCGCATGCTCGCCCTCATTCTAGTGGATTTCCAAGTCCTGTCTTCAAGTCCCATCTCCTTGCTGCCTCCAAGCACAGCTACCTGAGGACTGCTATAGTCTCATCCTCCTAGAGTTCAGGTCGGGCTTTTTTTGCCATTTTCAAAATGCAAGTCAAGATCACTTTTGTTGTGGGCTCACAATCACCCAAGGGATTTCCTGTACTTTCTTGGATTTGGCATCAAATCCAAGCCCTTCCCAGCCTCACAGGTGCTGGGCCTGCCCCCTCATCTGCTACCCTTAAACAGCAGCTCAGGGGAGCCCAGCCACTCCTGCCTGGACATCTGGAGATGTGGCTCAGGTGATCACTTTCTTCCCTTCTCAACACAAATGTCATTTGCACAAGGCCAAGTCAGCAGCCACTCTACATTTCCTATTTTAACTCTTCCCTAAATCTTATCATTTACTCAGAGAGTATCTGTATGTTCCCTGTCATTGCCTCACTTTCCCGCCAACATGTAAGCTCAAGCTCGGTGGGCATTACTGAACACATGAAGGACGGAGGCCCTTCCAGGCGGGGCTTTCTTAGTTCCACCCACTCTGAAGGCTGTGCTTCTGAGTTGACTCCCCAGACTCTCACCATTCAATCTCACAGGGTGACACACCTCCCAAGGTGATGTGTGTCAAAGGGTCCCAAGGCGACCGGCTTCTTCACTACCACTTCCTCCTCTCTTCCAATTATATCCTTACTCGCTGACCATGAAGAGGCAGCCCTGGCTCCCTTCCTCATGCCCACCTCATATGCTAATTCCCACTGGGTAATACATCTGTTTCCTTGACATGGGAGTCAGCTGCAGAGACGGGGTTCCTCGGGACTCAACTTGTATTATGGGCCAGCATCTCTGGGCCCACTCCATCCTCCCTGAAACTTCCCTTCCTGTATTCCTCCTTCAGCTCAGTCTTCAAGGATATTAAGGCTATTTGGAGATAGATGGCACCATGATAAGGAGCAAGTTGCTGCCCAGAAAACACACCAGGTCTAAGTCCTTCGCGGGGTCTGTGGTCCCCGGGCTACCTCTTCAGTGAGAGTCCAGCCAACACCAGCTGACTGACAGGCAGGGAGCCCGTGTCGTGGCACCAGCCAGGTCCCAGGACTCAGGAAGAGCTTCTTCATGAGTGGAGGAAGCAGGGTCTGCAAAAGCCACTGCAGGACTCTTTTTAGGGAAAGAGTTAAAATAGGAAATGTAGAGTGGCTGCTGAGTTGGCCTTGTGCAAATGACATTTGTGTTGAGAAGGGAAGAAAGTGATCACCTGATCCGCCTCTCCAGACCTACGTTAATTGTTCATTAACTTACCCTCCATTAATTCATGTACAGTAGGTATTCCTTTGTAAGAACTATTTATTCACCACCTATGATGAAACTATGGCCAGTTTCATGACAGCGTGAAGGTAAGAGGACTCAAAGCATCAAGCATCCAAAAAGCACAGCTTCCCCATGAGTCCCTGGCCGGTTCCCCCCAGAGCAGCAGGGCCCCTCATCCCACCCAGCCCCACCTTTCTGTTGTCCATCTGCAGACATGACCCCACCTCCTCCAGGGTGCCAGGCGGGCATTTCCCCTGCCTTCCAAAGAGGTCAGAGATGGCCACTTCCGCCTCCCCCACGACTATTCAAGCCTGCATGTGAAACCTCCCCAGCCCCTCTCATCTTAATGAAGATGAGGTGAGGACACACTGGGGAGATGTGGGCAATGCCAGGATGAGACAAGCCCCGTCCTCCCCAGCCAGCTCCTCTGTCCCGCATAAGCCACCAAGTCTTGTCTACAATTCTGTGCTCCTGCTGACTTGGGGCTGGTGAATTAGGTGGAGGATTCCTCACATCCTCACTGCTGGACCTGGGTGGCCTCTGGCTGTCTTTCTCCACCTCTCCACATCCCGGTGCCTGGGGGCGCTGGAGTGATGGGCCAGGAGGTGTCCAACCTGGCAGTGTTCATTTAATGCACTGAATAAAACATTACGCACAGATTAAGCGAGCAGTTTTAAGTGAACAACCATTTTCATCTGTTTTAAATTTTCATGGGTACTTTTCTGAAGAACAAGTACATTGTTAATAATTGAGGGGAATGAGACCTTGTTAATCTCTCTGTATTTTAATAAGGGCCTACAGTGCCCGGCCATTTATATTTAAAACAGCTTCATTTTTCCCTAAAGTTGTTTCTTTTGAGGAGAATGCTGGGGGCAGGTGAGGTGGGATCTTGTGTGTCCAGAAGGAGCGTTAGGAAATGGTTTTTAGGTTTCAGGAGGAAATCAGGACCCACAAAAGAGATTCAAGGACCCCCCACCCCCACCCCCACCCCAGCACTAGATGGAGTCAGGGCCCAGGGCTGCTGCAGAGAAGGAGTCAGCCGGATGGTCTAACTCTCAGAAATGGAGAACCTAGACAGAGGGGAAAAGGAAAAAGGAGGGTTATCCAAGCAGTAAGATGCTCAGGGCCAGGGCAGCCCCTCCATTTCCCACCTTCATACCAAGGGAGCCCACTGTGCCTCTCAAGCCCACTTATACCCCCAAGTAAGCAGAGGACAAACTGGAACTTATATTCACCAGGCACCCTGAGCCCTGCCCATGTGTGTCTCACTGAGGCCTCACAGTAACCCCCTTAGCACCAGCAAGACCCCCATTTTACACAAAAGAACAAATAATACATTAGCAACACAGCCGAGACCTGGCCGCAGATCTGCTTGGGTTGAAAACCTTTGCTCTGTAACAACCTGGATGGATCAGCAGACCATACTTCTAAGCGAAGTAACACAAGAATGGAAAAACAAACTCCAATACTTAATACTAAATTGCAGCTAGTTGATCCACATTCATGTGCACATCTGGAACTTAAACAACGGAAATCAAGTAGGTGAGAGTGGAGAGAAGGGGTGGGGTACATTCACATCTCACTGGCACCATGCACACATTCTGGGTAAAGGGCACACTAACAACTTTTACTTAAAATGTACACAAGCAAATTATGTAACCAAAATGGATACATACCTGTAAAATTCTAAAAATTTTTTAAAAATAATAAAATATTTGCTTTTAACAATGCAGGGGTGGTAGCCTGCCCAAACCCTGCCTGGACAGTCCATTTCTCTGTTTTCAGAGTCTAGCTGTCCTCAGGCTGTAACCTCCTATGTCCCTCCTGGGGTCTGGGTACATCAAAACCCCACTTCCTGCCACCTGCACCACCCCACACAGCTCTGTCTGCCCCCTACCGAGGCATGAACCTGCCCTCTCTGTCACCCCCAGCATGATCCCTGGACCTGGCCTGTTCCCTTTAGATGCCTGCTACCCATCCTCAACACTCAGCCAGGTGATGAATCTGGCCAGTGTGCAGGGCCAGGAGCTAAACCAAGGCCGCTGGATTTGGGGGTGGACCGGCAGGTTGTTGAGAGTAAGAGGGAATGCCTTAGCAACACAGCTTCAACCTGTCTTGAAAGCCACTCAAGTGAATGGTTTCATGCAAGAAACTGTTGGAACACACTGTGAGGGGAGCTTAACACAGCTCTACCTTACAGCCTTTATCTCCTGGAAAAAGCAGCTCTACAACCTGAGACTCTACTATAAATCAATAGTGATCAGGACCTTAAATATTTTTAATGGTCAAAATAGAAAGAACTGGGTCAAAATTTTTGAGCATTTGGTTAAACAACAAAAAGCAATTTATAAAATGGAGCAGTTATTAACCTTGGAATAGCTTCCGAAGTCCAGTGTGGAGTTTCCGCATCTGCGGAATGCTGCCCAGGTCAACTGACATCTGCTCAAGTTGTAAACATGAAGCCTGGGCCCAGGAACCTTGGAATAGTCATTTCAGCTATCTGATTACAAAACATTTTGATGAACTATCCAAAATTCCTAGATGATTTTTACATCACTGTATGTGCTCTTGAACATTCCAAGTTCTTTAAAAAAGGTTTATAAATCAACACTGACCCAGGAGCTTTAAAAAAAATGTGCTTCAACAAATAAAAATACGATGAAAAAGACCAGGAACCACTAATTTGAGCTACTTCATTAAAAAAATTACTTAATTTTTGATAATTCTTTACCTATGCCAAGTACTTAAAATGCTATTATTAATAAACTTTATTTTTTAAAGCAGTTTTAAGTTTATAGTAAAACTGAATGGGAAGTATGGAGAGTTCCCATATAGCCCAGGTCCCCACACATGCATAACCTCCCCCACAATCTACATTCCCCACTGAACTGTTGCATTTGTTATATGCAATGAGCCTATTTAGACACATCACTGTCTTTCAAAGTTCATAGTTTACATTAGGGCCATTCACTATTGCTATCATACTTTCTGTGGATTTAGACAAGTATATTCATAATTGGAATTACTTTATTTTTAATGTTTTGTTGTCTTCAGTTACTTCATGATTATCTTGTTCATAATGATAAAAACTAGGAAATGTTCTTCAGGAAAACCAGCAAAAGTTTTGGAGAGCCAGAGGTAGTATTTTTTTCTCACCTTCAGTATAGTAAAATAAACAACATTATTTAAAAAGTTACGTATTTTCACAACTGGACTTTAAGTGTTCTGAGTGGCACTCAGTTTTGTTGTTTTTGAGCCAAAAGAAAAAGAAGTTATCCACTATTTGTCCAAGGAAAAAAAAATTAAGGTGTACAGAGGCCAACCATTGTGCGTAAGGTAATGTCATTAGCATTAGAAACCAGGTCTCCCAGCTGCTCCCTGTTTTTTTTTTTTTTTTTCCACAGCAGCAAACTGTTTCCCTCAAGATTTCTGCTGTGAAAAAGACAAGTCTAAAGAAAAAGATTTGAGTAGGGTGAGAGAAATGATGGATCATCTCTGAAAGCCTTTTTAGTTTTGTTGAAGGATGTTATGATTTAGTGCGCAGAAACAGAGCTCTGGTACTGCAGATTTTAACAGATGTTGTTTGATCAAACTCACCTGTCTTCATAGACTTGTGGAGTGTTAGAGCTCAGGGTACTTTAGACTTCATCAAGTCTAGAACCTTCCAAATGATCTCAAGCCACACAACTCTTTTTTTCAAATGAAAGGTTCCAAAATGCACTATAAGAAATTCTTCCTATTTCCCATGTGGTTGTGATGGTTAATAAGTAGCAGTTCCAAATAGAGGTTTTCTCATTGAGGTGTAGGCAGAAGGTGGATTTGACCCAATCCTCCATGTTCCCTCCCTGCAGTGACCCCTGGCACCTGGATCACAGCACCGGGCTCTGTAGCAAGCAATTTAAAGACCAAAGGCCCAGTCTATTCTCATTTTGCTTCTGAGGAAATTGAGGACATATATCCTTAAATAAATTTTTAAGAAAGGGTGTGTGGAAGGTAAAAATTTAATCCCTTGTGAATTTGAAAATGTTTTTATTTTGTCTCACATTTGACTAGGATTATAGAAGTTGAAAATAACTTTCCTTTAAAACTTTGAAGATATATCTTCATTGGCACAGAAGTCAGATGCCAGTCTGAGTTTTTCATTCCTTTTGTGGGAACATGTTTATTCTCTTCTCTCTGGACAGTTAGAATCTGACTGTAATTTAAAAATATCCTTTTGCTACAAGTTTGGCCTTTAAACATTTGTAATTATTTGTATCATGCATTACACACACACACATATAAGCACGTATGTTTTCACCCTCCAGACTGAAATGTTAATGCTCCACTTAGTTCTTACTTTCCAGATCTTGTTTCACCTGTACATTTCTGCAGAGAAGCAATTCACTCTCACAGTAGTCAACATTGTTAATCTCTGTCCCATCTCTACAGGTGAGAGCCCTGTTGCTGCTACCGCTCTAGGATCTACCGTAAAAAGTCACCTGGAGATTTTAAATAATCTGTGGGTTCCTGGGCACAGGAAGGGCAGAGGCTATGAAAACAGAAACAACCAGGAGCTGATTCTGAAGCTAAATATTAGCAAGAGAAATTCTTCCTATTTCCCATATGGTTGTAATGGTTAATTTTATGTGTCAACTAGACTGGGCCATGGGATGCCCAGATACTTTGTCAAACATTATTCTGGGTGTGTCTATGAAGGTGTTTCTGGGTAAGATGAACATTTGCCTCAGTTGGCTGAGTGAAGCAGATTACCCTCCCCGATGTGAATGAGCTTCATCCAATCCACTAAAGGACCAAATAGAATGAAAAGGTTGATCTTCTCCCAAAGAACAGGGAATTCCTCCTGCCTGACTGAAATGTCAAACTAGACCACCAGGTTTTCTCCTGCCTTCTGATTAGAACTGAAACATTGGCTATTCCTGGGACTGGAACCTGTAGGCTTTTGGATTGGAACTACACCTTTGGCTCTCCTGGGTCTTGGGACTTGCTCCCTGCAGATCTTGGGACTTGTCAGCTCCCATAATCATGTGGATAAATTCCTTATCACAAATCCCAGTCTCTCTCTTCCCGCCCCACACTCCTATTGATTGTGTTTCTCTAGAGAACCTTGACTACACTAACCAATCTGACTTTTATTTATTTATTTTTATTTTTTGTAAGACAGAGTCTCAAGCTGTCACCCTGGATAGAGTGCCATGGCATCACGACTCGCAGCAACCTCAAACTCATGGGTTTAAGTGATTCTCTTGCCTCAGCCTCACAAGTAGCTGGGACTACAGGCACCTGCCACAATCTGACCTTTAATCTGTATGCTTTAATATCCATTTTGTTTCATTGAGTGAAGTTCTACTTAGTAGTGCTTCATTTAGTTTAATATGCATTTGCCTTTAAATTATAAAGAAATAGACTACTAGCTTCAATCCTGGAATGCAAGGAGTTTAGAACGCATCATTCCATCCTAGTAACACTAACATGCTGAAAACACTGAAATATCAAAAACTCTTCTTAGATCCATCAGAAAAGTGAATTCACAAGGCAAAACACTGCTCCAAAAAATGGGAGAGATAGACCTGGCAGATATAGAGAATCATAACTTGCTAGAGCAGAAATCTCTGAGCATGGTAATGAGCACTGGGGGCGGTGGTAAAACTTGAAGTGCTACTTTTATGCCAACAGATCTGAGATCGTGCAAAACAAGATCTAAACACTCCAAGAAGATCTAGAAAAGAGAAGAAAAGAAATTCTAGAAAATCCCCTGTGGACGGGCCTACATGGTTTTTCACCCTACCTTCTTCCCCTGCTACCCTTATTTACCCTTTGCCTTTGGGCCCTGTATCCCCCAAAAAAGGTTAGAGGCAGTTAAATTAGGTCGAGGTCCAATATCACCGGCTCATTAACCAAGAATCTAACTATTATTCTTCACCGCCCTCCATAGCACCAATGACGGGTAAGATTCCCAAAGC
>CAUYPK010021033.1:0-39191 GCA_963574355.1 Loris lydekkerianus | reverse complement strand
TGTGCGATCTCCAACCTTCTCTCCTGGTATAGCTCGAATCCTCCAGGTTACTTACTAAATTTCCATCCTTTAACTCTCCTTCTGGACGGGAGCCTCTGTGAAAAGCTGGCTTCAGTCCGCCATCTTGTCTCCCCCCCTACTGAACATCCAAATTCAAGCAACCCAATAGATACTAAGATAAAACCAAAGAAATCCACTCAAGACACATTAATCAGATTGTCAAAAGTAAAAACAAAGAAAGAATTTGGAAAGTACCAAGAGAAAATGACTACTCATATACAAGGAAACCTCCATGAAATGATCAGCAGATTTCTAAGCAGAAACTTTACACAGTCTAGTAGCAAGTAAGATGATATATTCAAAGAGCTAAAAGAAAAATACCACTAATCAAAAATACAGTAGCCAAGAAAACCATCCTTCAAAAATAAGGAAAAAATAAAGCTTTTTTCAGACAAACAAAAACTGAGGGATTTTGTCACTGCCAGACTTGACTTACAAGGCATTACTAAAGGAAGTGAATATGAAACAAAAATAGTAGCACATAAGTATTTGAACACGTAAAGTTTTCAGATAAAAGTAAATATATAGACAAATACTTTTGTAATCATTCATAATAATGATGTGCAAATAATTTTAATTCTGGTATAGCAGTTAAAAGACAAAAGTATAAATTAATTATATAAAACAATGTAATTTGTGACATCAATAACGAAGGATGAGTATGAATAAAAATTTAAAATATTTGTAAGCTATTGAAATGTAAAATATTTGTATACACTGAAAATAAGTGTTTTAAGCTTAAAATAGATTATTATAATGTCTTATGTAAACCCCATGACAACCACAAAGAGAAACCTATAGAAGACATACAGAAGAAAGTGAGAAAGTAATCAAAGTATGTCACTAAAGCAAAACAAAACAAAACAAAAATCAATGAAAAAAATCAATCAATATCCCTTCTGACATTTTCAACTATACCCCAAAGAAAGACAATAAGAGAGGAAAGAATGGACAAAAAATCTATATAATCTATATAATTTAAATAGAAAACAATTAACAAAACAGCAATAGTAAGTCCTTCCTTATAAATAATTACTTTAAACATAAATGGATTAAATTAATCAAAAGATATAGAGTGGCTGAACGAATTTATAAAAAAAAAAAAAAAGAGTCAGCTATATATTGTACACAAAAGACTTGATTTAGCCATAAAGACACATATAGGCTGAAAGTGAAATAATTGAAAAACATATCCCTTGCAGTTGTAACCAAAAGACAGCAGGGATGGCCATACTTATACTACACAAAATATACTTTAAATCAAAAGACTGTCCAAAGAGACAAAGAAGAGCATTATGTAGTAATAAAGAGGTCCAATTTATCAGAAAGATGTAACAATTATAGATATATATACACCCAAATCAGAGTGCCCAAATATGTGAAGCAAAGATTGACATAACTGTAGGGAGAAATAAACAACAATGCAATAATAGTAGGGGATTTCAATATCATACTTTCAATACTGGATGGAACACCAAGATAGAAGATCAATAAAGAAACAAAGGACTTGAAAAACACTAGATCAAATAGATCTAACAGATATGTACTGAACAGTGATTAAACATTCTTAAGTGCATGTGGAATAGACGTCAGGGTAGATTACATGTTAAGTCACAAAACAAGTGTTAAGAATTTTAGAAGATTGAAATCATACCAGATATATTTTCTGACCACAATGAAATTAAAGTAGAAATTGGTGGCAGAAGAAAAACCAGAAAATTTATAAATATTCAGAAATTAAGCAATATACTCTGAAACAACCAATTGGCTAAAAGAGAAATCAAAATAGAAATTATTTTGAGACAAAATGAAAACAAAACATACTAAAGTGGATGGAATAAAGCAAAAATAATACTAAGAGAGCATTTTATACCAACAAACACGTCTTCATCCATTTGGGGCACTATGTGGATCAGTATGAAGATTTTGAGCCAGACAGGGTTATGGTCCATTATTTCACTTCCAAGAAACACCATCAACAGTGTCCTTCTGTTTCACCTGTGCAAGTTTCAACTTGCTCAGCTTATCAGTGTTGCTGGGAAGACCCACTTGTTTCAATCCCCATGGATTTTGCCTCTCTTGATTTTTGTGTATCTCAAAACTTTCATAATGACCCACATATAACAAAATACCATAAAGTAGGTGGTTTACAACAATATAAATTTATTTCTTTACAGTTCTGGAGGCTGGAATATTCAAGATTAAAGCTCCAGCACATGTAGGATCTTGGTGAGTCTAAGACACTGGTTCATAGATGTCTTATCACTGTAATCCTACATGGAGGAAGGATCTAGAAAGCTATCTGGGGCCTCTTTAACACAGGTACTAATCCCATCCATGCAGCTCTATCTTTATAACCTAATATTCCAAAGTCCCCACATCTAAATATAATTG
The DNA here is from genome assembly GCA_963574355.1 of Loris lydekkerianus. Taxonomy (NCBI): domain Eukaryota; kingdom Metazoa; phylum Chordata; class Mammalia; order Primates; family Lorisidae; genus Loris; species Loris lydekkerianus. Next base: position 36,737 of record CAUYPK010021033.1, on the reverse strand, counting down.
CACTGAGGATTAGGTTTTAACATATACATTTTAGGGAGATATAAATATCCAATCAATAGTAAGTGCCTATATTAAAAAAGATTTTAAAGAAAGTAAATTTATACCTCAACAAAACAGAAAAAGAAGAATAAATTAAGCCCATACTTAGTAGAAGAAAGGGTAAATAAGACATCAAATCCAGAAAAAAAAAAAGAAAAGAAAAGAAAAGAAAAGAAACGAAAAGAATAGGCCAATGTCCCCGATGAATATAGATGCAAAATCCTCAACAAAATACTAGCAAACTAAATTCAAGAACACATGAAAAGGATCACATAGCCTATAGAGATTTATCACTAGGATGCAAAGATGATTCAACACACAAAAATAATCAATGTTATACACTACATGAACAGAAGAAAGGATAAAAATCAGGTGTCATATCAATAGATGACAAAAAGTATTTGACAAACTTCAATACACTTTCATAAGAATATCAATAAACAAACTAAGAAAAGAAAGAAATTAACATAATATAATAAAGGCTAATCTAATATCACACTCACCAGTGAAAAACTGAATGCTTTTCCTCTAAGATCAATAACAAGACAAAGATGCTCACTCTTACCACTTCAACATAGTACTAGAAATCCTATTCAATCAATTATAAAGAGAAAGAAAAGCATCAAGTCATAAAGGAAGAAGTAAAATTATGTCTGTTTGTAGATGACATGCTCTCGTATGTAAAAAAAAAAAGAAAACAAAAACCAAAAAAACCTAATGATTACACACACACACACACACACACACACACCGGGTAGAACTAATAAATTCAGTAAAGTTGCCAGATACAAAACATACAAAAATAAGTTCTATTTTATACACTAACAATGAATATCCAGGAAATTAGGAAAACAGTATCATTTATTAAAAAACATCAAAAAGAGTGTATAATACTGAGGAATAAACTTAACCAATATGATGAACACTAAACACTAAAAACTGCAAAACATTGCTGAAAGAAGTTAAAGAAGACACAAATAAATGGAAAGACATTTCATGTTCATGAATCAGAAGACTTAATATTTTTAAAATTTCCATACTACCCAAAGTGATCTACAGATTTAATGTAATTCCTATCAAAATCCCATAGCATTTTCTTCAGAAATAGAAAAAAATCCTAATATTCATATTCATATCCACAAAAGATCCAGAATAGCCAAACAATCTTGACAAAGAAGAACAAAGTTGGAAGCCTCATGGTTGCTAATTTCAAAACATAATTCAAAGCTATAGTAATCAAAACAATATGGCATTGGCATAAAGATAGATATATAGACCAATAGAACAAATAGAGAGCCCAGAAGTAATCCTGCTACATACTGATCTTTGACAAAGGTGCCAAAAATACATAATGGAAAAAGGACAGTCTCCTCAAGGAATGGTACCAGGGAAACTGACTATCCATATGCAAAAGTATGTAATTGAATCCTTGGACAATTTGCAAAAATCACATTAAAATTGATTAAAGTCTTAAACATAAAGCCTAAACAATAAAACTCAGATGAAAACACAAACCTTTCATAACATTGATCTAGAAATGACTTCTTGGATATGACCACAAAAGTACAGGTATCAAAAGCAAAAAAAGACAAGTAGGACTACATCAAATTCAAAGGCTGCTTTCTGCACAGCAAGGGAACAATCAACAGAATGAAAAGATGACCTACAGAATGGGGGAAAATATTTTCAAATCATATATATATATATATATATATCTTCCCACAACCCAATAATGAAGACAAAAAAACTGATCAAAAATGGCCCAAAGACTTAGATATTCTTTCAAAGACATATGAATGGCCAAACAAGTATATGAAAAGCTTCTCTGCATCATTAATTATCAGGGAAACCCAAACCACCACAAGCTATCACCCCACACTTGTTATAATGGCCATTATCAAAAAAGTAGAAAATAAGTGTTGGCATGGATGTGGAGAAATGAGAATCCTTGTACACTGCCAGTGGGAATATAAAATGTACAGCTACTATAGAAAACACTGAAGCTTCTACAAAAAAAAAAAAAAAAAAAAAAGAATTAAAAAAACAATAGGATCCAGGAATCCCACTTCTGGATATTTATTCAAAAGAATTAAAATCAGGATCTCAAAGAGATATTTGTACTCCCATGTTTGTTGCTGGATTATTCACAATAACTAAGAGGCACAAATAACCAAATGTCCATTGATGAATGATAAAGAAAATATGGTACAAACATAAAACAATATATGTTCAACCATTAGAAAAGGAGATTCTGTCATATGCTACAGTGTGGATGAAATTTGGGGACATTATGCAAAATGAAATAAAGCCAGTTACAGAAGAGCAAATCCTGCATGATTCCATGCACACAGGGTATCTCAAGTAGTCACACTCACCACAGCAGAGAGCTGACTGGTGGTTTCTTGGGCTGGAGGGGAGACAATGAGTAGTCCCTGTTCAGTGGGTAGAGCTTCAGCTGTGCAAGATGAAACCATTCTAGAGATGAACATTGTTCTTATAGTTAACCATACTGTACATTTAAACATTTAACATGGCAGATGTCATGATTTTTATTACAACAGACCCCCCCCCCCAACAACACTGAATTCGACTTGTTTACATTAACTGTTGTGGGGGTGAGGGGAAACGTATCTGTGCCCCACAAAAGTTCACTGAAAGATAACTCATAACTAAGGCAGATTAATAAGAGAGAAAGATTTATTTACCAAGCCCACAGGGAGAATCACAAAGTGATTACCCTGAATCCCAATGGTATCCAGATATTTTTATACTTTCCTTTCAGTGGGAGGGGGACATAAGGAAAATGGGTTATTCTGTTTAGGGTCAATAGATGGCTGCTAGGGAGAATGAATGATGGGAAAACAAACTGACTTATAAATCAACCTGAGGGACAGGTATTATGCTGAAAATAATTTGGGTTAGGTCTGGTTATTATATTCTTGACATTTTTTCCTGCTATATATTAACCTAACAGGGAGGGGATGGGAAGTCAACATTTTGATGGGCCCTTCTGGTTATGCAGATAGAGTTCAAGCCTCTCCCAATAGCCTATTAATCTCTAGGAGCCCTTAATTCAAAATATTCTTTATACCACAGAGTCATATTTGGGGATGAAATTTCCCCAGTTCCTTCCCTATCCACCTGTTTTGCCTCACCTCCTGAGAATGATGGAACACTGTGTTTTCAGCCCTGGGGGCCTCCGTGGCTGTGAAATCTCTGCTTCTGGCCCACTCTCCCCAGATCTCTAGACCACAAGTTCATCAGGGCCCTGCTCCAGTATGCTGAGACTGATAACTAAATGATGTCAAAATACTCCACCCAGAAAACACACTTGTATCTTAACGGGAAATTTCAAGGACAGATAGGTAGAATGAAGAGAGAATTCCGAGAGCTCCATAGGTCAAAAAAGTAGATATTTGTACAGAGAAGTTTTTCTGCTGCCCTCCAATTTTATTGCATTTGTGTCTGTGGTTGAATCCGGAGTCTGTCTTTGCAGACTATTTCCATCTAACTCTCCAATAACAAGTCTGGCACCAGGGCTGGTAGGTAAGGGGAGGGAAAATAACACCATCTGAGTCCTTTACTTCCACTGGATCTTCAGTTATCCGCAGAAAGTAACCCTAAGCACCCTTCCCGCTGTGCTGTTAGTTTATTTTCTTTCTACAGTCAATACCCAAATATATAATTTTTCCTCCTCTTGGTTTGTAAACGGCTCAGTCACTAGGGAAAAAAAGCCCAGTGATTACTAATGGGAGATGCCACTAAAGTTCCAGCTGTGAACAGGAGAAATCCACGATGACCCATCATCTAAATGTCAACGCAAACACCATGCCACTCAGAATGAAACAAGGAAGCCTGCGCGCAGACAGCCAGAATATATTACCAATTGCATATTTAGCTCCAGAACTCACAAATCTTTGCAAAGAAATTTAGGGGCTTCTCGCTTGATTAAATAGTCTATGATGGAGGATTCAGTTGTTCCCCACAATAGTTGCATGCAAATGATGGATTCACATGGGCTATAGCAGGGAGAGCCCTTAGGGGCCTGTACATTTTTAAGTAATTCTGCCATTGTTTTTGCATAGTAATTGGAAATGTACATTCTATTGGGATGTGATTCTTATTAGAAGAGAAAGTAGCTGTTCTCTGCTACAGGATTCTATTCATTTAGGGTCACCAGGACTTAAAAACAGAGCCTGCATTTAGGCTCTAAATGAGGATATGCATTAAACACCAGCAAATTTCTAGCCTGCATTAAAAGCTGACTCTCACACTCTACTTTCATCTGCCTCTTTTCTTAGCTTCCTATTATTTATTTAGCCCGATTCTGCTTTGTGAATAAGTGACTCCCTAATGACTGAGTAGTAACTAGAGTTAAATTAGTCATCTAAGAGCAGCAAATTAGTAAATGGCACCCCAGTTACCAGAGAGAGGCTATATCATTCTGTGTGTTTAAAGTCCTATTATCATCTAAACATCAGGAGCTGGCCTGTGCATACGAGTCCTCAGTGGTCCCACTCACAAAACAAGGCAGGATTTGGCTGGGATGGAAAGCATTGGGGGGGGGCATCTATTCATATCCTCCCCCCTGATCCCCTTGGTGTTACCCGGATATTTGGATGAAAACTGCCCTAGGTCAGGGTCACAAAATGAATCTGACAACCTCATAGGAAAGATCAAGTCTGGGACGCTGTTTAACTTCATTAACATAAATGGGGACAATTAGCCAGCCCCTTAGGGAAGGAAGGGGGACAGAATACCCTGGGTTCTTGCCATGCAAAGGATGGGCTTTGGATCCACAGTCCCAGCATCACCTTGGGAGCGTGTTAGAAATGCAGGGTCGTTAGCCCCTCCTCAAACATCCTGAATTGGAATCTGCATTTTCACAAGATTCTCTGCTGAATTTCATACACTTTGATGTTTGGGAAGCGCTGGCTTACATCTCTGAATGTCAGCACCCACAACACAGCGGCCCTGTGTGTCCTGGTCATGTTGGTGGTGCCTGGTGCATAGTAGAGATGCAAATATCTGTGGAGTGGGAATGATGAAAGGGAAGGGAAAAGACTGCGTGGTGATATAAAATAATGCTGCAGCAACCAGAAAAAGGAGAGAGGGAGGAGAAACCAAGTTCTAAAGTAAAGAATGAAAATCAGAGGCAGCCAGCAGGAAGCAGCCAGGGAGATGCACCTGGCTGGTGGAGATGGGCTGTGGCCCCACCTACTGGCCAGAGCTGCTGGCATGTGCCATCCTTGCCCGTGACCTCCACTCACACACAAGTCTCTGCCTCTGCCACCAGGTGCCTTAGGAACGCTGCCCTATCTTGTGCGACCAGGCCTACTACCCACACTTATCTCTTCCACACAGTGCCATCAGGGTACTTTAAAGGACCTAAAAGTGCCATCAGGGTCCTAAAAGGACCAATATAAATTCCAGTGCCATCAGGGTCCCAAAAGGACCAATATAAATTCTTCATAACAAGTTTAAAGTTCTGAGCTCTTGGTTTAAGTGGAGGGGAAGTCAATGACGGTTTATAATCATCAGTCTCCTGGGGGCCTCATGTGCCCAAGCTTGAGCTTTCCAGCAAGAGAGAGCTCACGTGGGACCGGACCCAAAATATTGAGTGAGAGAAAATAAGCGGACTGTATAAGGACAGACCCAAATCAATCAATCGATCAATCAAATACACCCTGCTTTGCTCCCCAGTTCCTTTTCATCTGGTCTTACCAGGAAGAGTGTAGCCACACATGGGAAGGCAGAAATTTTGGTGTGCAGGAGACTGGAGTTTCTGAGGAGAAGGATGTATCTGTTGAGGAAATTCTGGGTTTTCCTTAACATGGAAAAAAAATGAAAATGAATAATGCAGCACCCAAATCAGGTTAGTCCAAAGGCTGACTGTTTTCCAGATTTCTTAATTTGATTGGTATGGGAAAACACAAGCTGAGTCGATGTACAACAGTACAGCTTTTGATATAATTTAATATATCATTTTTATATAATTTATAACAGCTTTTGATATAATTTAATGTTTCTTGGAATCATGTGGGCACTCTGCGGGACACCTTCTATATAATTCCTCATGTAATTCCTCACAACCACCCAAGGAGATAGGAACTATTATTATCACCTTTTTGTATGTGAGATCATTGAGGCACAGAGAGGTTAAGTAACTTGCCAAAGGTCACACAGCTGGTAAAGAGTAGAAAATAGAGGACTCAAGTCCATGCCTGTGTGATTGCAAGCCAGGGCTTTTAACTTTTCCACCACCTTGCATCTCTCTTATGCATTCTTAATAAAGAAAAATAGAGATGTAGAGATCAAAACTAGAGGAAGAAAGAATACAGGATGGCAAACCACCCCATGTGGGTAGGACTTATACCCACTCATGTAAGGATTATGTGAGATAAAAAAGAGAATAAAGGCTTTTGAGGAAGGTGATGTTTTGAGAGAACTATTTGCAAGGTTGAATTCACCTCTTCTGGCTACTCAAACACAATTTTTTTGACTTCAAGAGTTATTTAGCAAATGGAACTTAGTGACCTGAGGAAAGAAAATGCTGTTCTTAAGGAGGAAAAAATGTATTGTTTTCCTCTGGAAGCATCAGGAACTACCATTGATTTGAGACGAGGGTTAGTCTCTAAAACCCAGCAAGACAAGGAAATAATGACAGAGTCCCAAGTCTGTCTTTCAATGCCTGGTCTTTCTGTGGCTTACTGAACCAGGCCAGTAATTAGTAGAACTCCATGTAAATTGCAATCACCAGCACTCTGATGGGGTAAACTTCACAGTGGAAGGGATTCTGCTATCTAGTTTAACTAACATCTCTGACCCACAGCTGGGAGATAGAGATATATATATATATCATACATAAGGTATATGTCTTCCTGCACCGCAGTTTAATAATTGAAAAAAAAATTCTAGAAACTAAAAGTAGCATATGAAAATTTGCAATGCACATAATTATATTATGATTGGGGCCTCCAAAATAAGCCATGGCATTTATTTATTCATGCACCACATACTCTATGGTCCCTTGGGGGAAAGAACTGTTTAAATTAAGACATATTATAAGACAGATTCTGGAATCTTATTCACTCAATTAAACTCACAGGCACGTAACTTTTATACAATACTTGCTCTCTCATACTCTGACCTTGACTCTGGACATGTTTAGAAAAGATTCATCCCTCAGCCTAACCCCAATTTTGAAAAGCCCATGTGATCGCTTGTATATACTTCAGTTTTACTTTTGGTTCACCTCTAGCCAGGAAGATCTAGTAACGTGATGGGGGAGAAACATCAAAAGGAAACGCACAATACATGCAAATATAAATTAGAATCCTTTTTGCTTTATTATGATTTTCATTCTAAAAACATGTCCATAATTCATGATGGGGGAAAAGGAGAGATTTTTAGATGTAAGGCTGGGGACTGACTTTTGAATAGTGAAGAGTACCATAAAAGCAGGGGTTTTTTGTTTGTTTTATTTTTCTAATGAGTCAAGAGAATAAAGGAGAAACTCCAAGAGGCAATGTCAGTTTGGTCTTCCACCTTTGCGTCTTTGGAAACAGAGAGAATAAGAGAGAAATTTACCCTTTAAACTTACTGAAATGACCATGAAATAAAATTTGAGAAAGCTTTTAAGAAACCTTGCTCTTTTGTTTAACACACAAGTCAGTGTTAGGAAAAAATAAATAGCAGATAGTCACATTCTTAACCTTATCTTTCTAGAAGGGGAAAAAAGGAAATAGGACTCTATGGGGGCACCAGGGCTGCTGTTTCACTGCACTTCCTCCTCGCCCAAGGACAGACCAGCCTTCAGGAGGAGAGACCTTGACCCAGCCAAAGGGGAACCGCCACTGCAAGAGCAGAGCGGGGCCCTTCTTCTTCGCGGACACAAGTGCAAACTTAATGAATCCTCTCCCCTCTGCTGCGCCCCAGACGACGATGGGAAATCTGAGTGCACCTGCTGCATCTCCCTTCGTATCACGTTGCTGTTATGAAAAATAGTTTGCTATTTTGGAACCCCCTGGCAGCCAGAGTGAATCGCCGAAGGCCCCAAGCTCGTTTATCTGTGTCAGAAGCAAAGCCAAATGAACGCCACCTCGCCCAGCACCTGAAGAATGGGAAGAAGCTCAGAGAGAGTAAAAATAACCAAGGTCTCGGGAAATGGTGCCGAGACGAGCGGCCTGTGCAGGGTAAGTAGGGCTTCTCACACCCAAGCTTTTTAGAACACTGCACTTCACAAGGAGAAGTGGAGAGCTTTTCCCCAAAGGAAGAGGACCTAGTGGGTTCAAGGTCTGGGGTGGAGGGGATTGATCTTGCCCAGTTTTATCCAGTCCTGGTGAGCTTGGCTCTGAAAGGAAATAACTAGAACTCCTGGGGCACCCCGGCCATTCTGTTTGGAGGTGGGCTTGACTTGGATGGAAGATGGGGAAACAGCACCTGCCAGGCCCCTAGACTGGACCAAGTCAATCACCTGTCCCACATCACATCCCCTCATCCTGCCTCAAACCAGAGAATGGCCGAGGTTGGGATCATGCCATTAAGACTCAGCCACTATTTTTCCTAAGGCAGAGAGACAAAGAAAGAGGGAGAGAGAGAAAGAGGGTGAGAGAGAGAGAGAGAGAGAGAGAGAGAGAGAGAGAGAGAGAGATAGATATCAGTGTAGCTGGGGGAAGGCATATGGCAGAGACAGAATGGGCGTTGGGTGAAACTGAGGTTGGTGAGAAAGAATGAAGAAGGTATGTCAGGGAAAGTAAAGACAAATTACAAAGGGTGCGAATAAGCTTTTTCTGTGCAGAGTTGAGTAATTCTGGGTTATATCCTATAGACAAATTCTAGGGGCTCATGCTAGACCTACGGAGTCAGAATTTCTGGGCCCCAGGAATTCATGCCTCACAAATTTCTCCAGGTGTTTCTCTGCACGTGCTAAGTCTGAGATGAAGGCGGAATCAGAAGGTTGATTTGTCTGAATGGCAGCCTGGGGAGACACATGCTCTGAGGACACGAAGCTCAGGGTAGTGATGCAGACTGGTGTTCAAATCCTTAGCTCCCTTCCTGCTTTGTTCTGTCACGTCCTTCTTATCATCCCTAGGAAGAAGTTAGACCAATGAGGAAAATCACTACAGAGAAATTGAAAATGGGAGAAATTTTGGAGTTTTTAGTCCTAAAACCCATGATACTGGCAAGTTTGTGGCAGGCATGGTAAAATACATGAGATTTTTGTATGAATGCTACTAGCCCAAGATGATCACAGGTCAGCAAATCCACTCAGAAAAGTTGATAAATGTGCAAATTTCTAAAATTTATCTCCTTTTGAAACAAAAGCAAATCCTAAAAACAAACAAACAAAAAAAAAAAAAAACCTCATGAGATTACGATTACATAATTTCTCTTCAATAATTGTATTATGCTGATTCTTAAAATATAAGTCCTGGCACATAATGAATGTTCAGGTCCAGGGAATTGTATAGAAGCTGAAATTGACCTTGACCAAGGCTCTCGTCAGCCTGGCTGGGTTCATGAGGAGCCCAGCCCCACCCCACTCCCCGGCCACCTTACCATCTCAAGCACTGAAAGCCCTCGTGCAGAGAAGCTTGGAAACAACCAAAAAAATGTTTAGAAGAATCCTATGGATTCACAGGAAGGCATTCATCAGAGAAAAGATTATATTAATGTGTCTAGAATGATAATAATGAGAAAATCACTTATAATAATTTGTTATAGTTTCCTCCTATGCTGGAATTAGAAAAATAATAGTAACCCCCTGTTAGGGTTGTAAGTTATTCAAGTGACTTTAATAAACATAAAGTGGCTAAAATATGGCACACTTACATGCTTCATTTTATTTGACTCTCACATCAATCCTAGAAAATCAGCATGATTGTCGTTCCCATTTTAAAGATAGGGAAAATGAGGCTTAGCAGGATTTTAATTTGCTAGCAGTCATGGTACCACTGTTCATATGTAGGAATCATGCTCTTAACCACTTGCTACATCAGGACCACTTCCATATAATAGAAACTCTATTTCTAACATGTGGAAATATCAGGGAAAAGGTAAAATAAATCCACATAATTATACCTATAACAATATAAACTGTGCACAACTGTAGACCCAAGGACATGTAAGTAACTTTCTGCAAAAATCAGAGGAAGCCTTTGATGCTGATGATGGCTATTATCTTTCATAATTGCCTAAAAACTGTCAGAATCCCTTTGGAGATCTCCCTTTAGTATCCAACTATGTCACTGACTCTTTATGTAACCTGATCAGATCAGTTAATACCATCCAGATAACACCCAGCTGAGAGCCAATCTCAAGAAAAAAATCTTTTTTGTAAATGATGACCCCTTCTCATGGGATGTTTCCTAGAATTTGAGGCTAGAGGGAAGTCTCTTCCTATATGCATCTAATTCAATCATCTCTGATGGGGCACCTGCCATACTTAAGGCACAGTGGTCTGTGCTGTTGTGACACTTCTGATGCCTTTCCTCCAAGCATCCCCTGTGTGGATAGCCATTGTCACTCATGAATTTATGAAAATTCTGTGTTTTAAGGCCTGACATGATGCCCACTCCCTCTTTTCTTTCACATTATTATTCCCATTTTTCAGATAATGAAACTGAGACTTTGAAAAATTGAGATGCGATTCATATCCAGACCTCCATCTCCAGGGCCTAAACACTTGTCTCTGTGTTATGTTGAATGAGAAACACTTAACCAAAAATGTGACTGTTCTTATTCATTAATAACAGCCATCAATTTATTGAGCATTTATCATGTAGCAGGCACTTTGGTTCTCACAACCCTACAAAGTAGGAGTCATCTCCATGTTTTATAAATAGGGAATGCAGGTAAGCGTTCCTATCAGGATTCACGACCAAATGTTTTGTTTCTAATGTCTAAATCCTCAAATTGTAAATGTGCAACTTACTTTCTGTGGCCTTAGGCATAATCCTCATCTTTTGAAAGGGGGGGAGATAAATATTCTTACTCTATATAGTCAGACCCTGTAAGGTTTAAGTAGGAAAAGTGAATGTGGCTGTCTAGCAAGACACCTGATGTCGAATGAGTGTTCCATAAATGCTGTTGAATTGTGGAGGCAGAGGACTGAAAAGCGGCAGCTCACCTCTAAGAGGAGGATGTAACAGTATAGAGGAAAGTAGAAACTATGGAAGAAATGGTGACTCCTGCTCTGCCAGGAACCACAAAAATCAAAGCCACAAATACACTGACTTACAGACCTGTAGGTTCTTTGATAAGCAGGATATATGGTTCTGGAATTATTCAGGAGAGAAGGGGAAAAAAAAAAAGACCTTGGACTTTCCATTGTAACAGTACTTCCAATTTGTAACTCCAATACCTTGAAACAGAAAATAAAGTCCAAAACAACAACAAAAAATAAATCAGAAATGATGCTCGGTTCATTAACACCAGAGTTTAATAATTTTCTATTATTTCAGGTTTATATTTTAGCATTTCTGTTGTCAATCATTTACAGTAATAGAACAGTGCAATAACACAGATTATGTAGGTAAACAAATATGGGTCTTCGGTGAATGATCCAAATCTGGTACAGTTGCAAGGTATAGTAAGGCATTGAGATCTGAGGGCATTGAAGCCCCTCTTCAGCTTTAAGAAAAATCTACCCAAGTCAGCAGAAACAGAAAAGTTTGCCATCTGCTTGTTAGCTTCTGACATGGTTATTTCAGTTCAATTTGAAAAGAAAAGTTGTTTCCAATAAAATTATTTATAGAGTATCTCAAAATTATTTTTATTGGGGAATAAATAAAAAGAGATGTTATTCAGCAAAATTTAGCCCTTTAGTTTCAAAGACTATGTCCTATCTTTCTGCAAGCAGTACAATCTGGGGACAATAATAATCCTCAGATTTGGGGACCAAGGACATGCATCACGACATTTTAACTTTTCCAAATGCCCCACATTTCCATTTCTGTAGAAGTTTGATGTATAGGACAGGTAGCAAAAACAGCCCAAGAGCTGGGATAAGTTATTTGAGGCAGACCTTCAATCCTATTCTGTTCCAGGTTGACTGAGTCAAATGTGTTTAATAAATTGGGAGTACCATTGCAATGGAAGTGTGACATTTTCCTAACCAAAGCCATGCAGCACACTTCAAAATGTCAGGTGTATGCTTCAGATATTCAGATTACAGGTAGGCATTCACAGAAGGTCCATGTGTAAAGACCTCTGAGCTCAGAGGCACCTCATGATTCTATTATTATAGTATCTTAACATCTTTCCCAGTACCCAAAAGAATGTGATAACACAACTGGTGCTGGGTCTCCTTTCTTGTCCGGATTGTACAGAATGACTAGGGATATTTTTTTTTTTTTTTTCTGGAACAGGATAATACTCACTTCTAGAAATAGTTACCAAAGGGAAACTTTGTGTAAGGTGACTGTCTGCAGAGGGTGTAGTCTGGGTAGAGTGTGGGTTGGTACAGATCATCTGCGAATTCTTTGTGGGTGTTTTGTGATTGGATTTCTACAAAAGCTACAAGCAGCCAGCAATTCATGACTACAGGCCTATAGCTATTCCTCCATTATGGCACACAGAGCCTCATCTCACACAGCCAGTGGGTTCCTTAAGGGACATTTATCCGTGATAAGTGTATTTTGGATACTGAAGCTACTTGAACGCTGCTATTTTATCCTTGGCTATACCTTGATCTCGTATTTCAGATTTGCTTGAAAGGTCCATTTGTGCTCAAGTCTTCTTGTTTTTAGAAGAAAATATAGTCATACACCTCTTCATGACAAGGATATGTTCTGAGAAAGGTGTCCTTAGGCAATTTCATCCTTGTGAGAACCTCGTAGAGTTACACACACCTAGATGGTACAGCCTGCTGCACACCTAGGCTGTTTGTTACAGGCGATTGCTCTTAGGCTACATACCTGTACAGCAGGTCACTGTACTGAATACTGTTAGGCAATTATAACCCAATGGTAAGTATTTGCAAATCTAAATATAGGAAAGGTATAGTAAAAGTATGGTATTATACTCTTACGAGATCATCCTCACCTATATGGCCTGTCACTGACCTCAATACTGTGATGTGGCTCACGTTTGGACCTTATGCATGAGTTTTTACATGTCTGTTACATGTAAAAACATGTTACATGTAAAAACTGTAAAAACTGTTACATGTAAAAACATGTTACAACCTTTATACTTCAAGATCAGTTTGGGTATAAACTCCATGGCTCACTGAAGTATCCTTGAGTATTAATATGTTTCACTACTGTCTTCAGGTTAAAGCGTCATTTATGAAAAGACTGATAACAAATTTCTTCTCTTTCCTGTGAATATCAATGTCATTATCTGGGTGTTCAAAGAAGACTTTACTTTTAAGCATTTGGTCACTCTGTATTGATTTTCCCGAAAATAACCTGCCTCTTTTCTTTGTATATTTTTAAATTTACCTTTTATTTCAGGAAAGTTTGATTGAACTATAGATTTTCATATTACTTCTGTTCCATGCTTTGGTTTCCTCCTGGGAACTCCTATTGTACATACATGGCATCTTCACGGTCTGTCTTTATATCACTTCCTCTCTAATCTGTTTCATGTCTTTTAAAATTTCTTTTTGATTTAAACTACTACTCTTTTCTATCTTCTATTCTTAAGAAATTTTCTGTGGTGCTTATTGATTCTTATGTTCCTCATTTAATCTTTATTTCTGAAACAATTGTTTTCATTATTTTCTGAGTTTAGACATCCTTTTTTAAACCTTCCCTTTCTCTTATCTTTTCCTCCTTCATATCATTTCTGAGTTTCTCTAAGCATATTTGTGTTCTTTCATAGCTTCTGCTATTTTCTTATATCTATTTTGAAATACAGGTTTACAATTTTCATTAGGCAAGGTTTTCTTTGATTGTCTTTAGGGATATTCTTTTGGTTCTTGTTTTTGCTTTCTTTTTTGTTTTTCTTTTCTTACAATGATTTTCTTTAGGATTTGCCTGCGGTCATTTTCTGCTGTTCATTTTAAATGAAAGAAGTTTTTCTGTACTAGAAAGGAAAGATGAACTAGGATAGAATTTTTACATTCTATACTCTCTAGAGTCCTCCCCCTTTTTATTATTTTAAGTGTTCAAAAATATATGCCTTCATACTTTCTGAGATCTGCTGACTCTGCTCCTTTTTCGTTCTTTTTTTTTCTTCTTTTTTCTTATTCGCTATTGTCCCTAACCTAACTAATTTGGATTGTTCTCACAGAACTTTATCCTCCCTGCAGGAAACACCTTGCAAGGGAGATTGGGATGATCAGTACCAAGAATATAAGGTCCTGGACTTCTGCACCTACATCAGTCTTACTCCTAAATTCTGGTCTGCTAAACTCCTTCCCAGATTTGACTGTTTGTTTTTTTAGATTAGTCTGGGGTTTTCCAGTGAGTACCGGTTGTTGATTTGGGGATTATTACTTAGTTCTTAAGAAGTCCTTCTTTTTTCTCTCAGTTTCAACCTCACTCTAGTAGCCTGGTTAATAGTACAGTATGACAGTGTCAGCACCTGTCAGGATATCTTTTCACCTAGTTTTGTTGTAGATGTTGCACATGGGCTTTTGGTTTGTTCTATAGTTAATCTGATGGGGTTTTTTTGTTTGTTTGTGGGTAGCTCCAGAGATCTAAAAACCATTGCTTTGCCAATGTCATTTTCCAGAGTCTTCCCTGTATCACTTTCAGTAGTATCAAAAAGTAATTAGGTAAATTAGGCAAATACACCAAAAAGTATACATTATATGATTCCCTTTATATGAAATTAATGAATAGGAAATTAATATATGCTGGTAGAAATTAGAAAATGGTTATTTAATGTGGGGGGCAATTAACAGAAAAGGAGAGATGAAAGTATTTTATAACTTGATCTGGTGGTGGTTACCTGGGTACAGAAGTACGAAAACTTTATCTAGGTATACATCAATATTCATAGCTATTTTTAAAAATGTAATTCTAATTGCCCCCAAATGAATTTCAAACTGTGTTCTAGTTTACTTCAACTTAGAATGACTAGAACATAATAGGGATACAATAAATGTTTGTTAAATGAATGAAATAATGAGTCATTGACTGAAGCTATGCATGACCTCACATTTCACTACCAAGTCACCATCTTTTCTAAAATCTAATCTCCCCATCCTCATTATGCAACTCAGTGGTTCTCAACCTTCCTAATGCTGCAGTCCTTTAACACAGTCCCTGTGGGTCACAACCCACAGGTTGAGAATCACTGATATAACTTTTTGGTAACTACAAAAGAGCATATTCATTTCTTTCATTCAATTTAATTTGGAGAATTTGGATCATGTATCTATTATATTTTTAGTATTGCTTAGGTATTATGAAGTATAAAGTTATGAATAAAATTATTCTCTACTATGATATAATTATGCTGTCATGATAATTACATGTACCTTTATTACCTTCAGCAAAGACTAAATCATCAGCCAGGTTCCTTTAGACCCACCCCAGACTTAAACCAGGGACATCAGGACCAAGAACAGCGTATGGGGTTTTTACAGGTGTAGATTCAGAACACAAAAATGAAAAGAAGTGTTTCTTCACACAGATAGAAGTCAACATAAGGAACTTACAGAATCAATACTCTATAAATTAATAGTTGGACAATATAGAATGAGGCTCTAAGAAAGATTATTTGATCTTTATTCCTACCTTTTTGATGTTGATCTTGAAGCTGCTGTAAGAGCATATTTTGAGCTGAATGAAACATGTGTCTGGCTCTGGATTGCATGTTTTATGCTTAGTTAACGGTTCAAGGGCAAAGTAAGACCAGAACTCTCACAAGAATAGAAACAGGTGGGTTAATATGATCTCTCCTTCCATTAGTTACTAGAGACTCTTCTGAAAGGCCAAACAAGTATCCTTCCCTTTCTACTGTTCTCCCCTGAACATTAAAATCTTCCACCTGGGTATAACAAATAAGGAGCATGTGTCAAAGGCAAAGGTGTTTTTGGCAACTTTTTTTTTACCTGACTCAAGGGGGCAGAGTCACTTGGGAAAATGAACCAACAAATCAACAAGGTTCTAAATTATTCTTAAGTTAGTACTGCAATTAATTTACTGCCAGAAGCCACCAAAATATTTATAGCTATTTTTCCAAGGCTTACTGCAGATAGAAAATAGTTTTTACAAATAGCAATTAAATACATCACTGATGTTAATTATAATAATTTGCATTAATAGAGAGGAAGTAATTTTAGATTTCCTAGCCAAAGATCACAGAGTGCTGACTATGTTTATACCGTAGGTAAAAAGCATCTCTTTAGTAATGTACCATGAGAGTCAAGTGGTTGATACAACTTTTAGAATTTATGACCAATTAACTCAGTTGCCACACTTCTTAGGATATCAACTGCAAGGATGTGATAGCTGATTGAGCAAGTTAAAACTATCCTGTCTTGGAGATAAGAGACCTATATACTAATCTTTTTTTTTTTTTTTTTTTTTTTTTTTTTTTAATAGGGTCTCATTCTATTGTCCAAGCTGGATTACAATGATATGATCACAGATCTTTATAGGCTTGAACTCCTGGGCTCAAGTAATCCTCTCACCTCAGTCTCTTGAGTAGCTGTGACTACAGGTACAGGCCACCACAGCCTGGTATTTTAAAAAAAAGTTTTCTTTCCTTTTTTTTTTTTTTTGTAGAGACAGTGTTTTGCTATGTTTTACAAGCTGGTCTTGAACTCTTGGCCTCAAGTGAGTCTCCCACCTCAACCTCCTAAAGTGCTGGGGTTATAGCACAAGCACCTGGCCATATATTCCAATCTTGATTCTTCTGCTTTCTAACTGTGATGAACTTGGACAAGATACCTGACTTCAGGGAGCCTTCATCTTTAAGGCAAGAATAATAAGCATCAATTTAGTTTCACCCTTTTTTGATGTAATTTCCCACTTTATATAACCCTTTGATTCCAACATACTGACCCTCAAAAACAGGGTCAGCCATCTTGAAAATGTGGCCACAGGGGATGCTGGGTAAACTTAGAACAACAAATCCTTGCATCCATTGTGAAAGTATTTCAAAGCCATCTTCCTGTACAGAGACAGTGTTCTGGGCTGGAAGGAATAGTTCTTTCCTAACAGAAACAATAGAGTTAATTAGTGGGAAAAAAATGCAGTTCCCCAAATTAGGTTCTGGCAAGGACATTTTGATTCAGGATTGCCAAGAAATCCTTAATGGCCACAGAAAGGCCATTTCTACGCTAACAAAGCAAAATGTACCTTGGCAAAAGCTCCAGAGAGTAGTGACAATGAAGGCATTTTCTCAAAACATCAAGCCACACACTGGAGCAATAACCAGAAATGTTTTGCATACTCACTTCACTTATTCACAGAAATAATCTTTGTTAAAATACAAAAATCACCCCCCAATAATTGTGTATTTATTTGAGACTACATAGGCCATCATTATACCATATTAGGGTTATTGACATCCTCTAACCAATAATTCTTCTTGAAAACCAAAGTACAATCTCACTGGCCATGGTTTACAAAAGTAAAGAAATGAGGAGATGGAAGTGTGTGATTTTGAGCTGATGTTGGGCAGAACCAGCAACATGGCAGAACCAGGCTTGGGTTAGTGGATAGGCCAGTGATTTTCAACCCAGGTGCCGCAGCACACTGGGGTGCCATGAGAGGACCTTAGGTGTGCCCCCCAAATTTTTAAAGATCATTAATTAAATTATTTTTGAAAGAATTCATAATATTCTTTCTTTCTTTCTTTTTTTTTTTTTTTTTTACTCTTTCTTTGGATCAATATACTTTAAGTGTGCCATGGAAGTTTAACTACAGGTTCAAGTGTGCTGTGAGACAAAAATGTTGAAAAACACTGGGATAGATTAGTGTTTCTAGTTAGTCTATAGTTCATAGCATTTAGTGGTCCTATAGTATGTGAGGCACTGTGGTAAACTTGAGAGAGACAAGAAAACAGCACTTACTGTCTAAGGAATTAAAAAACCACTTAGGGAGACAATATCAAGTAATAAGAAACATCAGACAATACTATTTGTTCATTCATATAGATTGTAAATCAAAGGTCCTCCAATGTTTCCCCCGCGAGAGCCCCTTTCTGTTTTTCTTAAGTCTCACGGTTAGTTGTATGGAAAAGAAGACAAAAGAGCCATAACAATGTCTCTAGCAATCAAATGTATAAGGCTTTAAACCCAACCAGACTTTGGGAAGTCCTGCCCTGGGAGCTTATCAAACAGCACAGTGGAGAATGGAAACAGCTGAGGAAGGTGGGAGAGGACCAAGGAAGACTCACAGAATTTTGGCTAGAATGAAAAGATTGTTCTTTTGGAAGCACCAACAGAGACAAGAAAAGCTTCACCTTTCTCTGCCGGACCCTTTTTAATAAAAGGATTTGTTCTGCAAAATTTGGGTTCAGTCAAAAGGCCACGCTTAAGGACCTAAAAGACCACGTTTCACCTTAAGGGCACAGGTTTCCCATCCTGTGGGAAGCTGGTAGGATCGGACTGGGAAGCATCAAAGGCAAGGCAAGTGAGGTGATGAGTTCAAAACCGAAATGCAAACACCAGTGTCAGGGTTTGAGAGGCCTGTTCCAATCTGTAGCCCACTTTGCAACTTCAGCGTACGTGTGACATTACAAAGAACAAAGCAATTGAACAACCAGAAGTAGAAAGGATGCAAAGAACAAAGGCAGAATGAAACATTTTAAAAACAAAATCAATAGCAAATACAACCAGATTTATCTAATAGGACATTTTGGAATAAAAAAATATTTTCACTATCCTAGCCAATTTTATTCTAGTCCTTTTTTAGACTTCTTCATTGTCTTAGGCTATCTGATTTATATCATTTGCATCAAAACTTATTTTTCTAACCTGCCTTCCAGAGAAGCTGAATATATAGAAAACCAGATGAACTATATTTCAACAATATTATGTAGGTAAAAGAACAGCCAAATATAATGCAACAATTGGGTCAGATGGAGTCAGGGTGACCTAGCACTGCTTATGCCTTATAAGATGAACCCTTAGCCTTTGGCTTCCACACTGCCTCATTATTCTATCATTTTCATGTACAATGACTTCATTTTATTTGTGCATTTTTTATATTTTCTCTTCAAATTATTCAACTAGTGAACAAATTATGACTCCAAAGTTATAGCCATCAAAGTGTTTGACGTCAATTAACATCTAGTTAACCCCATCCTACTTTCAATTTATACCTGCAAACTAGAGGTTTATGTATACAGGCACAGTATAATACCCAAGGACAGCATCTAGAAAATAAATCAGACAGGCCCCAGTTCATCCCACCCAACTTGGAGCTATATATCTTTTTGAAATGGATTTTATAGAATTTCTACCACTTGCAAAGAAATCATCAAATATGCTGAAAATGATTGAATTTGACAGACTCAGTGCCACTTACTAAGGTTATTATGAACATGACGATCATAAAATAAAATTATCTTAGGTTCATTCACTTAATGTTGAGGATTTTCAATTTAACATATATTGAACATCTACTATGTATCAGACTTTGCTGGGCACTGGGGGCAGAAACATGAATGAGATATTGTTCCCATCCTCAAATCATTCTCAGTCTATCAGAGGGAGACAGACCCACAAACCAATGACTAAAACATAACATAAACCTATCATTGCAGAACAAGTAAAAGAAACATGTGTGACACACACACATATAGCAGAACCTCCATAGTTGACCACCCTACATTGACCACCTCAAGGTGACCTAATTTTCACAGACCAGACAAGCACCACATGTATGTAATCGGTGCAGCAGGCCTAGTGTCTTATGATGACCACCTCCATATGTTGACCAGATAAGAAGGCTACTTTTAAATTCTGCTGGTATCTGTATAGGACAGTGGTTTTCAACCTTCCTAATGCTGTGAACCTTTAATACAGTCCAAAGGGGTCATGACCCGCAGGTTGAAAACTGCTGGTATAGGAGAAGAGAAAGAAAACTGCAAGGAAAGGAAAATTATCTTTTTTCTGTTATTAAATTATCTCATCATCAGGCTTAATCATTTCTATTTATGGTCTGGGGAGGCCAAGGCAGGAAGATCACTTGAGCCCAGGAGTTTGAGGTTGCAGTGAGGTATAATAACACTATTGCACTCCAGCACAGGCGACAGAGGAAGATTCTGTCTCAAAAGAAACCCCCCCAAACAAGAAAAACCCTTTACATAGTATGTTACTCTACACATGGGTTTCTATTAAGTAATCCTATTCCAAGATCACAATAGCTTTCTGAGTTAGACAATTGAGAGATTGTACCCATTTTACAGATGAAACCATGAAGAAATGAGAGAGTTGGGGAATCAAAGCAATCAAGTCTGAAATAGAGCGAATTTTACCCCTCTGGGGGGAAAAAAGTGGTAAGAGGAGAAATAAAGAACCATGAATCCTGATCCCAGGGGCTGTGAGAACACATTACCTTCCTCTGCCATTATCCACTGTCAAACCCATCCTCATGCAGCCAGACTTCTGTTAAATGCTCCCTGCTGCCCCAGGTTTCAAATTATTTAAATAATTAACAGGCTCTATAGATGTAATGCTGTGAATGGCCTTGTGATCTGGGAAGACAGTTACACCTTTGGAGATCTTTAGCAAATAAACTGAAAACTCGGCTGTGTGAATTTTCTTTCTGCCATAATTAGCAGCAGATGGACGACTTTTATGGAGCCACCTGTCAGCAGGAAGACTCTCCTTACAGTTTCTAGTTTCTAGAAGGAGCAGGATTAAAATAGACCAGCGCCTTTGCTTCAAGTACTCTTAAGGGTCCCAGATGTAATCAGATCTGCCAGAGACTGACAGGATTCAAGAGGCAGCCACTCCTGGTGACACTGGCTCACCTGTGCGGCACCAGGCACGAGTAAGACAGAACATTATTCCTCAGCAAGATTGGGCACCTGATCATTTCCGAAAACTTGGATAGCAAGCCAGGAGTCAGCCTGTGCTGAAACGTTCCATTTTACTAACCCTTTTATCCAATTTAAAAATACAAATAGAGCTCTCAGGGTGTAATTAGCGGCAATGACTCTTAATACCTGCTTTCCAAATTCGACCTTAATGGACATTCATTAAAATGGGCTCTGACTTCACGGCCACGTTAGCAGAAAATGGAAAAGTCCATCTATCACTGTCAGCTCCCATTTTCTGCGTAATCATTCCTGGAAGAAAGAGGCTTGCAAGTGTGCACGGGGGTGGTGGAGTTCGCTAAAGAGGCAACTGCAGAGCGCTACGGCAAGAGCTGGCGCCTACAGAGAGCACAGTCCTCAGCACTGGCCTGCACCTGGGGCCTAGGTGCCAGATCCTGCTCTGTCTTCGTCTTGCTGTGGGAGTTGAGGGCAGTCACTGTATAAATCTGTGCCTTTATCACCCCTGTAAAACAAGGATGATAATCTCATGCGTACTGCATAAGGTTTTGTGAGGAGCAACTGAAATAATGCATATAAAGATGCCTTGAAAGCATAAATTGCTATGTAATTGCAAAGTTTTTTTGTTTTGTTGTTTATTTTTAGGAATGGCAGAATTAATGGCAATGAGAAGGGGATAGTAAAATAATCACAGATTTTGATAAATCCGCTTAAGGGAAATGAGAATGTATTGATCCTGGTTTTTTTTTTTTTTGTTGTTGTTGTTGTTTTGCAGAATATATTTTGGACGGTTTCTTTGTACCAGCTTGAAATGAATGAAGCCTTTGTCCAAGACTGGTGAGGGGGTAGGCAAGGCTGAATTCCCCAGAACACTGACAGGAGGCGTGCTGTTCTTGAGAGCACAGGTCAGAGGACGGACCTGGGTGGGACTCCTGAACACCAAGCGGTGACAAAGTGACTGAGGGCAGAGAGCCCTGGGCCAGGAGTCCTAAGAGGCTGGGTCCTACCAGACTCCCACAGCTACTGTCATTTACCCAGCCTATTTTCATCCTAGTATTTTATGATTTTCTGGTATCGGTTAAAATCAGTAACTGTTGTTTTGTGGCAAGGGGCTATGGGCCGAAGGAGATTTGAGGGCCTTGCGGACAAGTTGGCTTCTAATTCAAATGGGCACCAGAAGAAATTTGAAGCAGATACTTATTATAAAGCTTCAAAGCAGAGTCACTTCTCTGGCCCATAGACTTCCTAATTCCTTTGTCAATAAAGAGTTTAGGCCCACAAGAACAAACAGGCTCCCCTTGGAGCTTAAAAGAGGTAACTGTTGGGTAAATTAAAGGAAAAACAATTGTACACAGCGGGTGGTCATGTGAAATACTAAATAGTAGATTCAGGATCTAAATTCACCTAAAAATCTCCAGGGTAGATTTTTCATCCAATTTGGATAATTGAAGAGCCATCTGTTCTAAGTCACACTGCCTGAGCCTTATCTGATATGAGATTTGTTTGAAGCTTCTGACCCTTTTTGTAGCTTCTCCAAATTTGGTTTCAGCCTCAATTCACTGAGTACTTGTTGTGTATCAGGCCCTGTACTAGGTGTTTCCTGGAAACTTACTGACTTTAATCTTCTTAATGAAACCATAAGGAGGGTATTTATAGTTCCAGTTTTACACAGGAGGAAACTAGGGCTCAACAGGCTACATAACTTATCCTGAACCAAAAGTCAGGATTTAAATCTAGCTCTTGCAATCTAACTTTTTTTCCGTCACTGCACAGGTGATTCTAGCAAAACCTAGGTAGGTCTCCCTCCTAAACGGTCAATTTTTAAACGCTGTTTCCTGTAGTTGCCAACAGGCAATTATTTTCATTTTGCTTAGTCATTATACGGGTACCTATTTCAATGCGGCTTTCTATCATTTAAATTTTGTAAACATTTTGGTTATTCAATGTCCTATGATCACTATTGTGTCCCCAGAGCTGAGTATTTAAGGGAACACTTGTCAATGATTAGAAGAAATTTGGTCTGAGAGGTTGCCCAGGTACCTGGAGTGGATCATTAGTGCAAGGCTGAGAAGCACCAGGTTTTGGGGACATTCTGGCAGCTGGTCGCCTGCAAAGTGTGTGTCATAGGTGCCCTTTGGGTTTTTGGCTGCTGTGAGCCAGGTCAAACAACAGAAATTATCACATTCGCAGGGCACAGCTGAACCCCTGGTCTGTCTCATGGCAGTGTTTGGGAACGTTCCTTCCTAGCTCCTTGTGCTGAGGTCTGTGTCCTCAACCTCAGCATTTTTCTCCCTGGTGTAAAAATATCTGAACTTGACATACTGTGCTCATTTCAGTTTAATGACAACTTCAGTTTTCACAAAAAGTAGTGCCAAGTCCAGGCTTAAACATCTTTGTGTAATGGCATCAAAATGATGCCAAACACAGTCCAGAATCCTGTTCCTACATTGATTAAATTTGTTGTGGAAGAAAAGAAAGAAGCGACATTTACTGAGCACTTTCCAGGGGTCAGGAATTTCACTTGTATTTTCCCATTTTATCCTATGAGGGGAATGTCATTACCCCTGTTTAAAGATGAGAAGACTGGAAAGGTGATCTCACTTGATCGAGGTCATTCATCAGTGAATTTAGATGCGGAGTTCAAACCTAGATGAGTCATCTCAGTGAAAGCTTCTTCCAAACCCCAACATATGCCCCATGGCTCTGAGGCCAAGAGAGAACATGGGTGTATTGAGAAGGCATTAGGGAAGGGTGAACTGAGGTAGGATAAGAGGAAAATATTTGTCATAGAGGTATCAAGTTCAGAACCAGGCGCTCTGCAGATTGGTCTGGATTCTATGCTAACAAGTGTGTCACTTTGGGAAAGTGGCTTCACAACACCCCCTCCCCCACCTTCATTTACTTACCCACAAGGAATGGTGGTGGTCACACTTTAACCCCCTCCATCTGCCTGCTACTGGGAAAATACCCCTCTTTTTCAAGGCAGGGTTGGAGATGAGGAGCTTTGGTGTCCATAGTACTTATTGCTAAGTTGATGTTTCCCTAGAAAAATGTCAAATCGTTCATAGCTGTCTGACCTCTATACTATTTGACACTGATAGGCCTAAAACTGCTGGCCCTGACCTGAGGTCCTGCGGCAGCCTCAGCCCTAGAGGAGGAAGAAAGAAATTTAAGGCAAAGAAGCTAGGGAAAGAGAGGTTTTAGCCTAGGGCAGCTGTCCTGAAGACTGACGGGAGTAAAGTTGCAGAAGACTGAAGACCAGGGATTCCTTCCAGTTACCCTGCCTGAGTGCAGGGCTCATTGGATGGGCTCAGATTTGGGCAGGGTCTACGGTGAGATGTTAGTCGCCTTAGGATAAGAAATCTGCACTCTGTGTACCCCATGACATTCATCACCTCTTCCCCTTTCTTCTAGTAAAAGTTTAACTTCTTGTCCCAAAGTAAAGCGAGGGAGTGTTTGTCCATATTTAGAAGATGCTGCCTCTGAGCACTCTTCTTCCCTGATCTTTAGAAGGCCATGGGTAAAACTCTTCTCATCATCTTGTCCAGACTTTGAAATGACATTGCTTCATGTCTGCCATTATGGTTTTGGGCAATTTAGGTCTCTGTGTTGGAAATCTTCCACTCAGCTTCTGAAAATCAAAAAAGGTCGGGTTTTGAAAAGACTGGTCATCTGCTTTCCTCCCAATCACATCTGAAGGAAATGGAGACAAGGAGTTCCCTTGTTATAGGCTTTCCCCCAAGAGGAGCTGGAGGAGCAATTAGACAGGTCTCTGAAAAGGCAGCTCTCCGGTGGGCACGCCCTCTGCTCCTGACACCCAGGTCCCCCAGTCAGGACTAGCATCCTCAGAGATGCTTTTCCCTGGGCACCTGGAGTTTGAGGGATCACTCTTCCCCGTGACTGGGGACAGCGCACAAAGGGTGTCCTCTCCCGAGCCAGGAGAGCTGATTATTTCTTCATAAAACATGAGATTTGAGGGGAGGGTGGTGGAGAGGCAGAACGGGGAAGAAGAGGAGCGATTGTGAAAGAGAGCATAAATAGTTAATTTGATGATGATTTAGAATGACTCTGGTTGCTGTTTGAGATAAAAAAGCTGCAGTGAGTTCAGAAAAAACTAAAATAGGTCCTTATACAGGCATTTCATTTAGATTTAATAAGACTGATTATTAAGAGCATATTTCATGACGATTAAGAATTCTGACAGTCTCCCATCCACAACTTTAATGTGCGCTGCAAAAATTAAAATACTTATTTATACAACTAAAGTGCTAATAAGTTCATTTTGAGAAATTCTCTGAACTGGTACAAGGCTTAACTTTATACAAAGAAAGAGCAAGACTCTGAGATGATAGGATCTAGATGCCAGAGGGAACTTGGGGAGAAAGAGCCCCCTACCACCCACCCCGCCAGGTTATCAAAGCAAGTCAAGCCCCCATCTCCCTCCGGGCCCTGCTGGTCACCCACATGAACTTGCACTTGGGCGAGTCAGCTGCCACTTCATTTCCTTGACTTCATCTGCCTTCTCAGGGCTGGGACACTGTTGCCAATCCCTCCAACTCATTTTCTTGCCTCCAACCTACTCTTCAGTTGATCTTGGTTGGAAGCAAGAAGAACTAAAATATCCCAGCCCCTACTTTAGGAAATTCCTAGTAGAAAGACTGTTTCTTCATACCAAATCATTAGGCTACTTCCTTTGCAAGAAAGCCTGCCCTGCTTTTACTATTCCATACACCAGGAGCAAGTCCTAGGCCTGTGTCAGCTCCTACACACAGCCTGGCCATCCCTGGTGCCAGCTCTCGCTGAGGCTATGGAACTGACATCCTGCCTCAGTCCTCACCCATGGCCTGGCTGGCTTCTTAACTAATTCTCAGCTAGAGGCTCCAACCTGAACCCAGTTGGCTTAACAGAGGCCCTAGGTTTTCATATCTCTCCTCTCCCAGGGCTGAGTCAGTGTCCCCTTGCGGGATGCAACTCTGGCTGGGCCCTGCCAGATATGGCAGATCTCTACCCAAGTGCTCAGTCAGGGACTAAATGAAGGGATTCTAAGCCCATACAATACACAATTTAAATACCAGCTCTGCTCCCCAGATTTAGGCAAGTTCTCGAAACTCTACAAGTCTCAAATTCTCTTTCAAAAAATAGCAACTACCTCATGGACTCTTAGAAGGATTCAACAAAATAATGCCAGTAAAAAAAAAAAAAACCTATCACACAGCCTCCTAATAAACAGTAAGCACTCACAATAGCACCTGTTACTACCACACTGCAGCATTACTCATGCCACAACCCTGGGCCCTGGTGCGCCTGCTGCTGCAGTGCCCTCCTCCCCCACGTGCACCTCTTTCCCACGTCCATCTTCTGCTCCCTCTCTGTGCACTGTGGCTCTATGTTCCTTTTGACCTTGTCTATGCCTTTGTTCATCCAACAATCTCCTTTGGCCTGGCTGAGCCCAGGTGGTGGCGTCTAGTACTGAAGTGGGTTAAATGGTGGCCTCCAAAAGATATGATCATGTCCTACCCCCCAGAACCTGTCAATGTGACCTTAACTTCCAACTTAAGGACTGTGAGATGAGATCACCCCAGACTTAGGGCCTAAATCCAGCAGCAAGGGTCCTAATAAGAGAAAGGCAGAAGGAGACTCAGACACACAGGGGGGAAGACCATACAGACAGAGGCAGAGACTTGGGACGTGTAGCCCCAAGCCAAGCAACTCCCAGAGCCCAGAAGCTGGAAGGGGTAAAGCAGGACTCTCCCTAGAGCAGCTCTCAACCTTCCTAATGCCATGCCCCTTTAATACAGTTCTTGTGGGTCACAACCCACAGGTTTAGAACCGATGCCCTAGAGCCTTGGGAGGAAGTGCAGCCCTGCCAGCATCTTGACTTTGGACCTGTGGACTCCACAACTGTGAACGAATAGATTCCTGCTATATTTAGCCATCCAGTTGATGTTCATGCATTACGGCAGCCCTAAAAAACTAATATAAGAGCTAAAGAAATGCTGGCCACTAGTCAGTAGCTGTGGCTACGAGCAGCTATGAAATGCCCAGTCTTCCAGCTCACAAAGGCCAATGAGAAGGAACTTACAGGAAGGTGAGCTGGACCAGAGGGCAGGTGATGCTGCTGTCAGCCCAGACCCTGGGGAGCAGAGTTTAGCAATGCCACCTCTGCAAACATTATAAAGAAGTTCCCTGAAGGGAAAATGTGAAGTGTAACTCTTAAATATTTAAATACATGGGCCCCCACTTGTGCTTTTGCTCCAATCCCCACGAATATTAGGGCCAGGCTGGCTGCAGGGACAGCAGCAAAGCTCAGGTTTGCGAGGCCCATTCACCAGTGTTTTTCTCTCTCCTGGCTTTGTTTCTTATTTGTTTATTATTATTATTATTTTTTTTTTTTTTTGTATTTTTTGGGATTCATTAAGGTTACAAAGAATTAGATTACACTGAATGCATTTGTTAGATAAAATCCCCCTTGTAAGTATGTCCCGCCCCCAAGGGATGTTCCATACACTGTGACCCCCCATCCCTCTCCCTCCTCCACTCTCCCCACTTGTTCATTCTCCTACCCCCCACTCTATATTAGATCATCTACTGCCTTCATATAAGAATAGAGTACATTGGGTTCTTGCTGCTTCTTTCTTGTCATGCTTTACTAAGAAGAATGTGTTTTAACTCCATCCAGGTTAATACAAAATATGTAAAGTCTCCATCTTTTTTAGTGGCTGAATGGTATTCCATGGTGTACATATACCACAGCTTGTTAATCCATTCCTGGCTTGGTGCCCATTTAGGTTGTTTCCACATTTTGGTGATTGCATATTGAGCTGCAATAAACAGTCTCATGCAAATATCCTTATGATAAAACTTTTTTTTTCTTCTGGGTAGATGTCTAATAATGGGATTGCAGGATCAAATGGGAGGTCTAATTTGAGTTCTTTGAGGATTCTCCATATTTCCTTCCAAAAAGGTTGCATTAGTTTGCAGTCCCACCAACAGTGTAAAAGTGTACCCTTCTCTTCACATCCACACTAGCATCTGTGGTTTTGAGACTGTGATGTGGCCCATTCTCACAGGGGGTAGGTGATATTTCAGGGAAGTTTTGATTTGCATTTCTCTGATGATTAGGGACAATGAGCATTTAATATGTTTGCTAGCCATTCGTCTGTCTTCTTTAGAGAAGGTTCTATTGATCTCTCTTGCCCATTGATATATGGGATTGTTGGGTCTTTTTTTGTTGATTAATTTGAGTTCACTATAGATTCTAGTTATCAAGCTTTTGTCTGATTCATAATATGCAAATATCATTTCCCATTCTAAAGCTTGTCTGTTTGCTTTGGTTATTGTTTCCTTAGCTCTACAGAAGCTTTTCAGTTTAACTAAGTCCTATTTGTTTATTTTTCTTGCTGCAATTGCCACAGAGAAATCTTTATAAAATCTTTCCTCAGGCCAATATCTTCAAGTGTTTTCTCCACACTTTCTTCAAGAATTTTTTACTGTTTCATGCCTTAGATTTAAATCTTTTATCCATCTTGAATCAATTTTTGTAACTGGTGAGAGGTGAGGGCTCATAGTCAGTCTTTTACATGTAGTTATCCACTTCTTCCAACACCATTTATTGAATAGGAATTCTTTTCCCCAGTGAAAGTTCTTATTTGGTTTATCAAAGATCAGGTGGCTGTAAGAGACTAGTTTCATCTCATGGTTTTCCATTCAGTTCCAATGTCAATGTCTGTATTTTTGTGCCAATGCCATACTGTTTTGATCACTATGACCTTGTAGTATAGGGTCTGGCAGGGTGATACCCCCAGCTTTGTTTTTATTACTAAGAATTGCCTTCGCTATACAGGGTCTCTTCTGCATACAAAACAAAGAATTATTTTTTCCAAATCTTGAATGATGATGGTATTTTAATGGAGATTGCATTGAATCTACAGACTGCTTTTGGTAGTATACATATTTTCACAATGGTGATTCTTTTCAGCCATGAGCATGGTGTATTCTTCCATTTTTTAATATCTTCTGCTATTTCTTTTCTTAGGGTTTTGTAATTTTCTTTGTAGAGGCCCTTTGTTATGTATATTCATAGGTCTTTCTTTCTTTCTTTCTTTCTCTCTTTTTTTCTTTTCTTTTTTTTTTTTTTAACCTACTGTGAAGAGAATTGTGTCCTTGATTAGTTTCTCATCTTGGCTGCTATTGGCACATACAAAGGCTACTGATTTGTGGAAATTGATTTTATATCCTGAGACATTGATGTATTTTTGATCACTTCCCAGAGTCTTATGGTTGAGTCTTTGGGGTTCTCTATGTATAAGATCATATTGTCTGCAAAGAGCAAGAGTTTGACCTCCTCTGCACACATTTGGATGCCCTTTATTTCCTTCTCTTGCCTGATTGTATTGGCTAGAACTTCCAGCACTATGTTGAATAGTAGTGGTGATAGGGGACAACCTTATCTGGTTCCAATTCTAAATGGAAAGGTTTTGGTTTTACTCCATTCAGTATAATATTAGTTGTGGGTATGTCATAGATGGCTTTCATCAGATTAAGAAATGTGCCAGCTATGCCTATATTCTTAAGTGTTCTAATTAGAAAAAGATGCTGAATTTTGTCAAATGCATTTTCTGAATCTATTGAGAGGGTCACATGGTCTTTGTTTTTGT
Organism: Loris lydekkerianus; assembly: GCA_963574355.1. Taxonomy (NCBI): domain Eukaryota; kingdom Metazoa; phylum Chordata; class Mammalia; order Primates; family Lorisidae; genus Loris; species Loris lydekkerianus. Next base: position 7,128 of record CAUYPK010021033.1, on the reverse strand, counting down.
TTCTGTTTATATGGTAAATTATGTTTATGGACTTACGTATGTTAAACCAGCCTTATATCCCTAGAATGAAACCTACTTGATTGTGATGAATGATTTTCTTAATGTGTGTCTGTAATCTATTGGCTAGGATTTTATTGCATCTATCTTCATTAGTGAAATTGGTCTGAAATTCTCCTTTATAGTTGGGTCTTCTCCTGGTTTTGGAATCAGGGTGATGTTTGCTTTGTAGAACATGTTGGGGAATATTCCTTCCTTTTCAATTTTTGGAATAATTTCTGCAGTATGGGTATAAGCTCTTTTTTGACGGTTCAGTATAATTCTGGTGTGAAGCCATCTGGACCAGGGCTTTGTTGTTGTTGTTGTTGTTGTTGTTGTTGTTGTTGTTGTTGGAAGACTTTTTATTGTTTCTTCAATCTCAGTTCTTGAAATTGGTCTGTTCAAGAGATCGATTTCTTCTTGATTAAGTCTAGGGAGAGGGTATGATTCCAGGTATTGATTTATTTCCTGCACACATTTCCAAATTTCTGGCCAAAGAGTTTCTTGTAGTACTCAGAGATGATCTCTTGTATCTCTGTGGCATCAATTGTTATTCCCCCTTCATTGTTTCTGATTGTGGTTATTAGAGACTTTACTTTTCTGTTTCTGGTTAATCTAGCCAATGGTTTATCAATTTTATTTTATTTTATTTTATTATTATTTTATTTTATTTTATTTTATTTTATTTTATTTTTTTATTTGAAAAAACCAACTTTTTGTTTCATTAATTTTCTGGACAATTCTTTTGTTTTCAAGTTCATTCATCTCCAATTTAATTTTGGTTATTTCTTTCCTTCTGCTGAGTTTGGGGTTAGATTGTTCTTCTTCTAATTCTGTAAGATGGTTCACGAGTTTGTTCATGTGCTCTCTTTTTGTTTTTCAAATGTAGGCATCTAATGTGATAAACTTCTTAATCTTAAGACTGCTTTTGCTGTATCCCATAGGTTTGGGTAACTTGTGTCTTCATTGTTATTATGTTTGAGGAATTTAACAATTTATTCTTTTATCTCTTCCTGAACCCAACTATCATTCAGCATAAGGTTGTTTAGTTTCCAAGTCTTTGTGTGGGGATTTTTTTTTTTTTTTAGTTGAGTTATTATTGAAGTTGAGTTCCACATTTATTGCCTTGTGGTCTGAGAAGATATAATGTATAATTTCAATACCTTGAGGTGATCTATTTTGGAGTACATACCATGGGCTGATAAGAAAAATGTGTATTCCTTAGCTTTGCGATGATGTGGTCTGTATATGTCTATTAATCCCATTTGTTCTAGGGTCACATTTAAGTCCTTTGTATGTTTGTTTAATTTCTGTTAGAAGATCTGTCCAGTTCTGTCAGAGGGGTGTTAAAGTCCCTGACTATTATGGTGTTATGGGATATCATATTGCTCAGACCCATCAAGGTTTGTTTTATGAATCTGAGAACATTTAAGTTGGTTGCATAAATATTTAAAATCGAAATATCTTCTTATTGTATTGTTCCTTTGACCAGTATAAAGTGTCCATCTTTGTCTTTCTTAACTTTAGTTGCTTTAAATCTGCTTGTATCTGAAAATAAGATTGAAACCCCTCCTTTCTTCTGTTTTCCATTTGCTTGAGTTACTGTTTGCCATCCCTTAATTCTGAGTCTAGATTTGTCCTTCAGAGCTAGGTGTGTCTCTTGGAGACAGAATAGGGATGGCTTGTACTTTTTCATCCAATCATCCAGCCAGTGCCTCTTCTTCAGTGGTGAATTCAGTCCATTGATATTTATTGAGAGAACTGGTCAGTCTGGTGGTGGTCTCTTCATCTTATTTTGTGAAAGTCCATTGTGTAGTTTTGTCCTTTGTGCCATTGTGGAAGCCAAGTTTTGACCTTTAGCTCTGGGTGTTTACTTTGCTGGTGGTCCATTGTGATGGTCTGTGTTGAGATTAGGTCTAAGTATTTCCTATAGAGCTGGTCTTATTGTGGTGAATTTCCAGTGCTTGTACAGCCACAAAAGATTTTATTTCTCCATCAATTTAAAAGCTTAGTTTAGCAGGATACAGAATTCTGGGCTGAAAATTGTTTTGTTTAAGAATGTTGAGGGTAGATGACATACTCTTCTGGCTTCATAGGTTTCAGTGGAAACATCTTTTGTCATCCTAATGGCTCTGCCTCTGTAGATGAGTTGAGGTTTACTCCTGGCTGCTTGCCGAATTTTTTCTTTCATCTTGACTTTGGACAGGTTCATTACAATGTGTCTTGGGGAGGCTCTGTTTGAGTGGAGATGACCCAGGGTTCAATATCAATCTGAAAGGAGTGTGTAGGGGTCTTTAGTAAAACTTGAGAAGTTTTAATTTATAACAGTCTCCAGTAGGGCTTCCAATCCTTTGGGACAATCTTCTTCCCCTTCAGGAATCCCTATTATTCGTATGTTTGAATGCTTTATGGAATCTCATAGTTCTTTGCTTTGTCTCTCTTCTTTTCTGCATCTTTATAACTACGTGGGTTAACTCATAAACTTTATTCTCTAACTCTGAGGTTCTTTCTTCTCCAAGGTCTAACCTATTTTTGATACTTTCTACTGCATCTTTAAATTCCCTGATTGTCTCATTTCCTTAAGCTTCATCATATCCTTTCTATATTCTACACATCTCTCAACCGACTTTTGATTCTGTCTTTCCATTTTCTCATCCATTCCTTGTATTGTCTTTATCATCCATATTTAAATTCCCTTTCTGTCAAGTTTATTAATTCTTTATAGGTGGACTCTTCTGCAGTAGCTGCCTCATGGTCCCTTGGAGTAGTTGCTCTGTTTTATTTTTTCATGTTGCCTGAATTTTTCTGTTGGTTCCTCTTCATGTGTTCTTTCTTCTTGTTCACCTCCTTGTCCTCCTTTTTCCTTCTCACTGCCTCCTTTGTTTCAAACAGAAGTCCTTGCTCTTGATAACAGTATGTTGCAATATGTCTCCAGGACACCAGGTGGCACTGTGGGTTTTTGAGGAGACAGACCCCACAGCCAGCAACATCTAGGGTCTTTATTCCAAACTTAGTTGTCTTCAGTGATCACTTGATTGTTTCCTCAGCATTCAGACCCTGCTAGATTAGGATCTTAAGGCTCACAAGAATCCTTCAGGGGCAGGTATTACAGTGCTCTCTGACTTCAGTTCCTGTGGGGTATACCTCAGCCTGTCTCAATAGTAGAGTTCTGATTCCATCAGGGAGCATTAAGATGGCTGTGCTTTAGGCCACTGCTAAGACTTTCTCACAACCTTTCCACAATGGCAGCCCCCATGGGCACTTAGACCATGTTAGTATGGCTGCTTTGCCAGTCACCAAATCTATGGCAAGATAGATTGCCTCTCTAACTAGCATTCAAATCTGGTGGCTGTATACTGTTTGGGTCCACCCACTCTTCCAAGTTTCTACTCAAGCTTCCCCCAACAACTGAAAATTCCAGAAATGCTTTCTCCCATCCAGGACCTCTGTGTGTGTGTGCGTTGGGGGAGGGCAGGTGGGTACAGCTGATTTCATCTAGTTGCAATCACTTGCCTAATTCATCATAGTTCCATGGCTCCAGATCATACACTGTATGTAGCTCACCCCCTCCTCACTGTGCTCCCTTGGTTATTTCTCTGGTTAAGGTCCCTATGTCAGGTATGGCAGGTTCTCTCTTTTTCCCCAGTCATTCTAGGAGAGCTCAGCTGAACGATCCTTTGGGTCCACCACCTTGCCTCAATTCTCTCTGTCCTGGCTTTGTAAATTTGGTCAAGTTACCTTACTTCCATGAAATTAGGTTTCCTCCTTACATAATGGGACAAGTAATACCATACCATCCTTACAGATTTAAAGGTTAGAAACAACAAAAGACCTATTCCTGTACAGAAACCTATAAGTTTTTAGAATGAGGAATGGTTTTTATTATATTATTAATATTTTCAGGGGTAGTAAGACCTACAAGTTCTCATACTCCTTTTCTCTTGTTCCTTTCAAAAAACAAAAAAGAAAAAAACAGAGGGGACAGTAAATGAATTAGTGAAAAAGTACTAATTCTACATTAGCATTTAAAAAGGCACCCTCTGTAGACTTTACCTATGGCCATTATCAAGAGCCATAGAATCGTGGGGTGGTAGTGCCATAAGAGTCTTTAGCAATTATCTAATTTAATTTGTCTTTGTGCAGATGGTGAAACTGTGGCTTAGGAGAAGGAAGTTGCCCAAATCAGAATATCTGTTAGTAACTAACCTGGTGTCAGTCACGGTGTCCCCCAGTCTCCTGCTCTAACCTCATTTTATTTCATAAGATCGTGAAGGTGCAGCAACTACTGTGCATGGCTCTCTCCCTGAGGGAGGCTCTGCCTGGCATGGTGAAAGCCATGGTTAACACAAAAATTCAGCTGTGCGAGCCAACCTCCCAAAGTCCATCTAAATCTTTTCTTGTATCCCAGTGAAAAGGAAAGGTTAAAATTTCTTTTGAAACATACCTACCATATCTTTGTCAGAGGCAGAAAATTGTTGTTCCCTTGTAATTTATATCAAAGACGATTGTGGGAGAGTAAGTTGGGTTTCATCTTTTTAAATGTCATCCCATCTGACCCATATCTGTGTAAGTTTATGAATATAAGGTTATAACAACATTTGAAAGGATCTTTAAAAAGTGTTTTGCCACAGTTAAAGTGTGATCAAAACACATCATTTCAGGAGTCATAATATTTATCATTTTAATATTAATAATGTCATTTTGCAAAAAGCACCATACAAGAAATAATTCTATTAGGACTGTAAAGATTTCCATGCTGGAAAAAAGAGTAAAAAATATTCAGAATGTGTCAGAGAGAGAGAGAGAGAACCAGCAGTGTCACTAACACAGAATTCAATTTCTTTTCTTTGCAGATATTTAAGGCAACCATGCATTCCCAAAGATAGGGACAGAAATCGACAAGAAAAGGGAGCAATTTATTTATGAGTCATCTATCCTGCAAGTCATTAAATAAAACCTATCCAGAAAGGAACTGTGTTTTATGGCTTATGGCCCTGTAAATTAAGCTTCCTGGAATCCTCACAGGATACTTAGCACAAACCCCTCTGTGTTAAGGGCTGATCAAGGGGAACACATTGATGGCACTTCCCACAGCCTGAGATGACGTGCTTAAGCAATACCTTTATATTCAGGGCAACGTGGATGTAAAAGGAAACTCTGGACCAAGCAGCAGTGTCAGTGAGAAACACAACCAATTGTCTCAGGAGGAGCAGGGATCTTTCAAAGAGCTTCTCTGGGTAGTTTGCTGAGAGCTGAACTGTGTGGCAGCAGAGCTGGGACAGCTCTGTTCCAATCACAGATTTAGCATGTATTGGCCATATGAGCATGGATATATTATTTTGGCTCCAAGCCTCAATCTCCACTTCTATACAGTGAGAGTAATGCAAATAAATATCTATCCCATAGAATTAAATGAGATAAAATCTATGCAGAGATTAGCACAGGGCTCAGGAAACAGTAGTTACTATTATTTTAATTATTTGAGACTCATCATATTATTCTCCAGACATAAATGTGGTGGGTAGGTCAGAAAACCAGAAAATCTGGACCTGAGAGTTGGCAATATCATCTAAGCAATGGAATTCTCTCTGCTTTCAGTTCTTCATCTGTAAAATTGGAATAATGCAAACAGCATGGACTCGGAGACAGTCAGACCTAAATTCATATTTCAGAACTGCCACTTAGGAATTGCCTGCTCTTATCTCATCCATAAAACAGATATCGTGAAGCCCGAGGATGAGTAGTGGACTGTATATGGGATGCCCTGTACAACAGCAGACACTCAATAATTGCTACTTCCCATCTTCATTTCTTTCCTTCTTTCAGACGCCTCAAGGTGAAAAAATTGTCCTCAATTCTCAAACAATACACATAATTTTTTATTATTATTACATACATAGACAATATCTGAAGAATATCAAAACAGGCTGGGTGCAGTGGCTCACACCTATAATCCTAGCACTCTGGGAGGACGCGAAGGTCAATTGCCTGAGTGCAGGAGTTTGAGACCAGTCTGAGCAAGAGGAAGACTCTGTCTTTACTAAAAATAGAAAACCAATCTGGACATTGTAGTGGGCACCTATAGTCTTAGCTACTCAGGAGGCTGACCCAAAAGTGTCTCTGGAGCCCAAGAGTTTGAGGTTTCTGTGAGCTATGATGCCACGGCATTCTACCCAGGGCAACAGAGAAAGACTAGGTCTCAAAAAAAAAAAAAAAATCTCCATAAAATACTTCCTCCTCTCCCATGTATCTTCACTTTTAGAACATGTCCCAGAAAGAAACCCTCAGCACATACTTTTGCTTTATTTTCATGGTGGATCTTTAACCTTCATTGCAAGCTACAATTTTGTGTTTACCAAACTTCTCTTCCCTTCACAGAATGGTTACTGTCCTCTGCAGTGGTTCAAGCATCTGATACATCTTGGCACATTCTCTACGCCAAACAAATGCTATAGCTGTCAAGGTATTTAGGATTGCTCCCCAAGGTGGGAACTTAAAAGTTTAGAATTGTTTCAGGGACCTGCTAAGTTGACGAGAAGTCTCAAACTTGAGAGGCAAACGTGGCTGTCACTTAAAACAGAATTGCATAATAAACCTTGCCTCCTGTGTGTGTAGTTGGGAGACCCTAAGCAGTGCAGCCTCCTCCGTGAGCAGTGGCTGAGCAGGAGGTACCTTCAGCATTCCCGAACTTCCTGTGGATTAATATGTTGCAATTCTTCAGCGTTGAGGTAATCAATGTGACCAGTGACACCCAAAGATAGTATGCGTCAAAAGCAGAATCAAGTAGTAGTTTCTTCCCCAACAATACACGTTCTCCGGCAATTCTTGTTCAAAAATCCTCATCTATACAACCAGGGATTGAAACTAGAGGCTAGAAATGACTGGGCTACTTCTGATGGAAATCTCAGAACCCAAGCTGCAGGTAAAATCATGTGTAACCTTCTTCAAAAACTCAGGGGTGGCGAACAAGTTCGACTACGCACTCGGAGATCGCTCCTCAGAGGTCCCTCCTCAGAAGCAGCATAACAAAATCCAAACTTGGCAAAGAGCCACAGTATACAAAATAATGATAAGAGGCAAAGAGCCGAAATT
>CAUYPK010021032.1:0-30383 GCA_963574355.1 Loris lydekkerianus | reverse complement strand
AATCCCGAGCACCCAATTTTTATGCCGATGGAATTAATCAACTTGTGTTATGTTGGCAAAAGTGCACTGATTCAAATGGTGCTTATTTCGATTAAATTGAATAAATATTCACTGAGATATTACAGTTTAAAGTAGACTCATAATTGAAATGACCTAAATACAATATGGATTACCCTTGAGAATAAGCTAGTCACAAAAAGGCCCACACTGCATGGTACCACTTATGTGTCCACAGTAGTCCAATTCATAGAGACAGGAAGTCGAGTGGTGGCTGGCAGGACCTGTGGGGATGGAGAAGTGGGAGTATTGTTCATGAGGGCAGAGTTTCATATTTGCGAGATGAAGCCTTCAGGATATTGGTTGCAGAATAATGTGGACAGATTTCACGCTACTGAACTTAAAAATGGATAAGATGGTACCTATTATCTTATGTCTACTTTATCATAATTTTAAAATGTATTGACCTTTATTTTTCAAGTTTACTATTAACTTTATTCTATTTTCTGTATAACTTTAAGTACACAAAGGTTTATTTCCACAGCCTCAGGAAATGGGTAGAAATCACTCATCCATTGTGGGTAGAGGACAATCACTCTTCCCACTAAAAAAATTTGCATATTTTGGTAATTTATTATCCTGGGGGGGGGATGAAATTTACATTAGCAATGCTGATTCTTACATAAATTGAGGCCCCAAACCAGCCTGCAGTGGAGGTCTTAGAGCAGACACCTAGCAGGTGAGGAGAAAGGAATGCCAGACTCCTTAGAATGGTATGGTGTTGTTTTCCCTGTTTTTTTTTTTTTTTTTTTTTTTTTTTTTTTTACCTCTTTAGGAAGTCATGTCTGTATGAAGGTGCTGGGCAGGGATCCTAGAGAAAGAAAGGGTCCAACACACCTTTAACTGGCGTGGATGAAGGGTACTGCTATAGCAGCTGGTACTAGAGACCCTCCTTTCTCATGGTTGAGACAGACCCAGATGGAATGCAGAGTAAAAGGAATGCTATGGGAAACAATTTTGTGTGGAATGCTAGATGGCCAAGCCTCAGCTTTTGGTCCAGTTCAACCCTTGCCCTCACTTGCCAACAGTGAAAAGTTAGTTTGGTTAGAGGAACTGTCTGGAAAATGAACACCACCTTCGGCTACCCTCATGCTCACTGTTAGAAAAAGATTAGTGTGAATATTCTGATCCGTCTATTCCTGGTACAATTTTTTTCTTCTCAAAGGACTGTCTTCTGGTAAAAGAACCCTCAAAAGCTGAATGCAGTTCCTTAAGAATGGACGGTGGTGTGGGGAACGGATAGGAACAGCTGCGCCTTCATGCAGAAGATCAACTGACCAGCTGTCCCCCCCAAATCCCAGCCTGGGGTGTATTTCAGTGAAGGCAGGTGGCTGTGCTTCTCAGAGTAGAGAAACAGTTTAAGAGCAGAAAGGTAGAGGAAATCCAGAAAGAACTGTCTGGAAAGAACTATCCCATGGTTTGAAGGGGGAGGGCAAAGAACTCAGTGGCACTTTGCTTATCCAGTAATTTCTGACACTGTGGTGACCACTATCTGCCTATTTCACAGGGTCTTCAACTGCTCAGGGACTGAAGACTCATTAAAGTTGCCCCTTCTGTAGGAATGAGGATGTTCATCTAGGAGATCTGACGCAGACTATCTCACAACCGGGGAATTCTTGTTCAAGTAAGCACAGCAGTCATCTGTTTTGCTGCTGGAAATGGTAGGCATTTTGCTCATTACCTAAACTTTGACATCCCTACTATTATCTTCCCCATACCTACAGTGTCATCCAATACCTGACCAAGTTTCTCTCAGTCATCTACTGTAATAAAGCTAATTTTGCCCTTGATTTGCAATGCTCTGTTGTCAATCACTAGGCTGGAAACATTCTCCTGATTTTCCTCTCTCTACTTCTTGCCCTCCAGGTCAAGGAGAGCTGGCTCCTTCTCTGTGGTTGGTTTGGGGCTTGGGGCCACTGTGGCCAAGACCACTCCAAGCCTCCATAAGGAGGGTTCTTGTGAGTCTCTGTGTCATCAGATAGGTGTTTTAGGTGTGGTGCTCTCTCCCTGATGAAACTGCACAAACAGTGCTGAGCAGGATGCAGACTCATCAGAGCTGACGGGTGGGGATGGGCCTAGAGGTGGGGGAGGTGGGCCTGATCCAGTGGAGGGTCCAGAAGGTAATCCACTGAGTTCTTTCGCCACAGGCCAGGCTAGTGGTATGAAACTCCTTAATGTTAAGGCTGCAGTTCTGTCCACATAGTCAGGTTACCTTTGACCTAATCTACCTGCTTCTTATTCATGTGTCTGTACTGCTTGAGGCCTTGGTTTGTTTAATACATAGCACCATGGCAGAGCCACCATCCTTTGGGAGCAAAACCAATGCCTGGTTCTGAGCTGCAGCTGCTGAGGCGTCCCCGGCCGGGGTCGCTGCCACCAGTCCACAAACATGGGGAACATCTTTGCCAATCTCTTCAAGGGCCTTGTTGGCAAAAAAGAAATGCACATCCTCATGGTGGGGCTGGATGCTGCAGGGAAGACGACAATGCTATACAAGCTGAAGCTTGGGATGAGGTGGTGACCACCATTCCCACCAGGGGCTTTGCCGTGGAGACCTTGGAGTACAAGGACATCAGTTTGACTGTGTGGGCCGTGGGCGGCCAGGACAAGATGGACCTCTGCTGTGCCACTATTTCCAGAGCACACAAGGTCTGACCTTAGCAGTGGACAGCAATGACCAGGAGCATGTGACGAGGCCCGTGGGAAGCTAGTGCGGATGCTGGCTGAGGACCAGCTCAGGGACACAGTCCTCCTGGTATTTGCCAACGACTAGGACCTGCCCCACACCATGAGTGAGGCCAAGATCACAGACAAGCTGGGGCTGCAGAAACTGGTACATTCAGACCACCTGCGCCATCAGTGGGGATGAGCCCCATGAAGGACTGGACCAGCTTCCAATCTGCTCTGGAACCAGAAGGGGACACTTCACTCTCATGTGGCAGACGTGTGACTCTGTGGTCTGAGTGTCAGGAGCTGTCTCCATGGTTTGGTCACAGTGGGCATCGCACCATGCTGTAAATGTGGCAGACGCAAACTGCAACCAGGTTTTTTATTTAATGTAAATAGTTTTTGTTTCCAATGAGGCGGTTTCTGGTACTTCTATGCAACATTACTCAGCTCTTAAAAGGAACTCACTGTTCAGTGCTGAGAGAGGTTTAGGGCTGCAGGCACCTGGCCATCAGGAGCCACTGTGGGAGCCAGGCCCTCCTATTTGGAGGGTTGTGTTGAGATCTATGCTGCTGGTTGTTTTTTAACCCATACTCAGTGCATTTTTTTAAATAGCTAAAATCCAAGACAGGAACTGGAATATGCAGAAGGGAGACCCCCCCTGCTTGGTGTAGGTTTGCAGTGACAGCCTGAATGCCAGCCATTGGCTTGGCCGTTCCCCTTGGGGACATGAGGCAGTGGCTTGCAGACCTTCATCAATTCTGCATGGTCACCGTAGAGACCCTCTGACTTGCTTGTCACTGGGGCACCCAGCATTCCATAGCCTTGCTTGTCCCCATGCTCCTTCAGCTCCTGGGGGCCTGGCTAAGAGTCCCTACCTGTCCTCTCGCCCACTCAGGGGACACAGGGCCCCACCTGTTCATTTGGTCAGCATTCCCCGTGCTCATGCCTGCTCATACATGGTGGGATGTCTGGGGCCTCACCAGCAGGAGTGTGGGCAAGCTGGGCATCTGGGCCCTGGCCCCAGGAGCACCCCCCATGTGTGAAGTAGCTTTCTCTCCCTCAGCCTGTAAGGGTCCAATTTGCCATCGAAAAAGATGACCTCTACTCTTTTCTCTTGTATTTTGATAAACACTGAAGAAGCTGGAGCTGTTAAATTTATCTTGGGGAAAACCTCAGAACTGGTCTATTTGGTGTCTGGAACCTCTTACTGCTTTCAATACATGATTAGTAATAATAATTTTAAAAAAGCACCATCATTCCTTTCTTTTGCATGGGGGCCCAGGCTTGGGAGCACCAACCACCCAGCCCAGGGCCTGGGGACTCTGCACTGATGATGGGCAGGTAGTCGGACAACTGGCTGCCTTGGTTCTTCTCCTGAAAAGTTATCACTTCTTGGATCTGCTCTGAGTTGGCTGCCAACAAATCAAAAAGCTTATTGCCTGCTGGGTGCTGACCCTGAGAGACTGTAACCCCGAGCACTCGCTCTACCTTCAGACCTGGGTGGACCATCTCTCTGCATGTTTCTGCATCTCTTTCCCATCTCCTTACTCATCTTCAAGTACTTGGCCACAGCAAGCAGTGAGGCGATGCTCCCACGTGTCGAGTTGCCCTGCTTTTGATGAGACTGTCCCCACACAGGCAGTGCATGTCGGAAGAGTGGGGTGCAGCCTCCAGGGCCCCACTGCTCTCTCCAGTCCTTTTACCAGATTTTGTGTGTCAGCCATCGTGGCCACCTCAGAGTTCTGTCTCACTTTGGGACTCAACAAGTTGATCTTTAATAGATTAAAAACACATTTAAGGGGTGTGTGAACAACAATCATCAAATAGGAGACTTTTTTTTTTTTTAATGAGGAGATAGTGGTTTTCATTAAAAAAAAAAAAAAACCCCACACACTATATCTTCTAGATACTAAATTAAACCAAACCAGTATATATTTTTGGAACATTAAAAAGAGAATCCAGAACAAATACCAATCCTCAAATTTCTCCAAAAAATTAAAGAGAAAGGAATACTTCCATACTCATTTTGCAAGGTTAATTACCCTGATACCAAAGCCAGACAAGGACAGTATAAGAAAAAAAGTGACTGGCCTATACCCCTGATAAACATAGATGCAAAAATCCTCAAAAGAATAATAGCAAATCAAATTCAACTACAATTAAAAGGATCATTCATGCCTGAGCAAGAGTGAAACCCTGTCTATATTTAAAAAACTGAAAAGCTAGGCAGGCATAGTGGCACATAGCTACTAAGGGGGCTGAAGCAAGAGGATTGCTGAAGCCCAAGAGTTTTAGGTTGCTGTGAGCTATGAAGCCACGGCACTCTACCCAGGGTGACAGAGTGAGACTCTGTCTAAAAAGAAAAAAAAAAAGATCATTCACTATGATTAAGTGGGAATAACAACTCTGGGCATGGAAGGTTAGGAGGAGAAGGGCAGAGAGGGGAGGGGGAAAGGGGATTGTTGTGCTTTCACCTAATAGGCATAATGTAAGAGTGTAGCACGCCTCCTGGGTCAAGGACTAAATTACAACTTGGACTTTACCTAACAAATGCAAGCAATGTAACCTAATTACCTGTACCCTCATATTAATCTAAAATTTTAAAAAGTGCAAAAAACCCCCACCCCAACCTATTCTCCATGTAGCCTGAACATTTAGATACAATTGATAAATGGTAAATTCTAATTGGAAATTTTTTCAGATCATGTCATATTCACCCTTTGAACAAGATCTCCAATAAATTGATCCTGGCCCACCAGTTAGAGTAGAGGTCAAAGGTATCTGTCACTGGGACAGGCACCTGTTGATGCCCCAGCAGTATTGCCCTTCACCTCTTTTGCTGGAAATTTCTTCTCTGCTGCCCTCAAACCCACAGCAGATCATTTTAGGAAGTTTAAGTAGCATTCAGATGCTCCTGGGTATACTCTGAAACATAACCAGAAGAGACAGAAAAGGCAGCAGAGCTGTAAGTGAATCTGGGAATTTAGAGCTGGAAACTGATGTTCAAGGGTCTAATTCTTTAAATTTACAGGCGAGGAAACAGTCAGCAAAAAGAAAAACATAAGCAATTTACTGAAAACCATGTAAGTGGGCTTTCCTTGGACTCTCCTTGAAAATGATAGCCTTGTTCCTCTTAGTTCCTCCTGAAATGGATTGCTATCCTTCCTTACACCAGGAGAAACCAAACTAATTAGACACATAATTTCTGTCACCTGAATGGTAAAGGGGATTCTTGCAGAGAGACAGCAGGCAATTTGGGATGTGGTTATATTCCTTATAAACATATTATTTTTAATTTTTAATCTGACTTCTCTTTTTACATGTCTGCATTAGCAATGAATAATGAAAGGTAAATTTGCTAAAATTTCACATGTTATGGAAGTACTGATTCTCAAAGTTCAAGAGAACTCATTGATCTTTTGGCTGGTGAACTACATAATCTGTTGCTACTAGATTTTTATATTTTGTCTAATTTTTTTATATTGTGTCTACCAGTACCATACTCCCCCAAACCCAGAAGCAGTTAGTACCTGATTTGATAATTAGCAATTGTAGCAATAGGTTAGTAATAGTAGAATAATAGGAAGAAGATAAGCCTCTATTTTATATAATCTGTAAAGATCAGAAAGTGAGCTCTATACCCTTCACTGCAATTAAATAAGTAGATCACAATGTAAATGGCATAAGTTTCAATAAAATTAGAAATTAATTAATACTTAAATCCAAGGTCAGGGGCTTGTGGTAGCAACCACAAATCATTTTGTGAATTAAATCAGGGCATAAATGCTTGCACACATCACATATTCACAGACACATGTATCATTTTTTCTCTCTTACTTCACCATCATTCAATTCTATCAACAAATATTTATTGAGTGCCTGCCAAGTATGAGGTATTAGTGTGAGTAGCAGCAGCGACAAGATATATGAGGTCCTTGGGCTTCTGGAGCTCGTGACCTAGAGGGAAGAAGGCCCCCTGAAGAGGTGGCTTGTGAGCCCGAGATGGGAAGCATGAGAGAGAGCTTGTCAGCACACAGCACTGCACAGCCCAGACCCCAGGAACAGTGGCCAGTTGGGAGGCAGGAACAAGCGTGACCAGTGAGCATCGTGAGCAGTAAATGGGCAGAACAGGTGATCTGACCTGAGGTTGGCAAGGGAGGCAGCTGCCAAATCACTCTGGGCTTTAGGGTACAGTGCAGTGTTGCACCAGCAATAAGGGTAAGAACTTGGGTCTTCTGATACGTAGCTCAAAACCCCTGTTGTCTCTCTTGCCACTCTGTTCAGGAGGGAACATAGCCAACTACTCACCCAAACAAAACAAAGGCCCGCCAAGCTCCAGAAGGAAGTGGTAATTGTCCCTCTCTCATTTGTCTTCCTGGACGTGGCTTCTCCCTGGGGTTTTCTTGTTTTGATTTCCATCACTCCCAACCCATCCAAGTCCTAGAAATCAGGTGGTCCATACATGGACAAAGAAATACTCCTATGTTGGATATCCTTGGCATGTCTGAGATAAGAAGACATTTTTAAAGGACAAATCTTATAAATATAAATGGAAAAGTAGATTTCCAAAGTACAGGTTTCTGAAGAGATGGTTAATCCATCCCCATATTATCCTGCACAAATCCTGGTGCAGATCCCTAGATATCTTGCCCACCTTTATTCTGACCCAAGTACCACCTGCCCTTTGGCATTGGATCTTGGGGAACCCATTCTGTTTCCTGTCCCTGGGAGATAATCTCTTCCTGTCCATCTGTCATTCTGAGACAAGTTCCCAAAAGAATCAAATTAAAATTGAATTGAATTTAAACTTGTCCTCCCTATGACTGAGAAAATATTTACTCCCTCAAGAATCACTCTCTCTCTTCACTGCCTGTCCAAACCATTTCCATTCATTAAGATTCAGCTCAGCAGGGATAAAGGAATACACTTGTGGTGGATCTGCACCTTAGTACAAGCTTTATGAAAAAGGGTATGGAGATTCTTCAGAGAAATAAATGTAAAATCACCATTCAATCAGCAATATCACTACTGAGTATCTACCCAAAAGAAGTCATTTTATCAAAAAGACACCTGCACTTGAATGTTAATTGCAGCACAATTCACAACCACAAGTATGTGGAATCACCAAAGTGCTCGTCAATTCATGATTGTGTAAAGAAAATGGTGTATATAAAATATATATGCCACAGAGCACGGCTCAGCCATAAAAGGAATGAAAGTGGAATGAAAAGGAATAGAATGTCTTTTGCAGCAACTTGGATGGAACTGGAGACCATTATCCTAAGTGAAGTATCTCAGGAATGGAAAAATAAATGCCACATGTACCCTCTAATAATTGGGAGCTAATTGATGGGCACACATGGGCACAAGGAGATATAACAGTCATAGGAAATCAAGAAGAGGGAGGTAGGATGTACAGAGGGGTAAAAATCTACCTAGCAAGTACAGTGAACCCTATTCAGGCGATGGACACACTAGAAATCTCAACTTACGCATTATAAAAGGTATCTGTGAAACAAAATATGTACTCCCTTAATATTTTGAAATTAAAAAACACAATCCAACCTACATGCTCTCTGACCCCTCTGAGTCATGTTACTATATTTCTTTAAATGGCTGCCTACCTACCATAAACAGAAGACAATAGACCACTTATTACATATGGTTTTATTCTCAAATTGTAGCAGAAGCTGTAAACTCCAGAGTAGAGACAATGTCATCATCTTTTATTATTATTATCATTCTTGTCCATTTCCTTATAGTTTGAAACTTAAATGTATATTTATTGGATTGAAGATGACTCTTCAGTTTTTTTTAAAACCATAAACTACATTTTTATCTTAAATAAACAAAAAGATGTATTTTCTTAATTAGACAGTCTAGCATAACTTTGGGTACAGGAGTATGTAGCTAACATCTTTGGTAAATTTAATCAGGAGGTGGGGAGTTGCTTCTTTTATTTGGGCTAGGCAATGTTCCCAATGTTTTGCATAAATCATTTTATTTAATTAGATGTAATAAAATGTGAGTCATATGTAAACATTATTATACATTAGGATGTGCAAATTAGATATATTATTTTTATCAACTTAAAAATGTCAGTTAATCTAATGTAGCGACTCAAGAGATCATTCCTCAGAATCCCAAATTTCTGTCTTGACTCTCCCCATCATAATGAAATTTTCAAACTTAAAGTATTCAACACACCTTATAACATTGCTAAGCATATACTCCAATAATTTAGTGATAATCGTGTTTCTAAAATATGATTATAAAAATTACTAGAATTGTCCCCCAAATATTTTCATTTTAAGTATTTGATTTATACATGAAGTAAATAATAATTTCCTCCAAAATAATTACTTCATTCCACTCCACTTGGTGTTTTCTCTCAGTACCCAAGAATATGCTTTATTTCTATGAAATTTGCACAACTGTCAAAATATGTAACAATATGTAACTGTGGATGACAGAAGTCTTTTTCATATCGGGAAAAATAGTTCCTGGAAAAAATTTAGTGATTTTATTTTATTTTATTTTATTTTATTTTACTTTACTTTGTTTTATTTCATTTCATTTCATTTCATTTTATTTTATTTTATTTTATTTTATTTTTTGCCACCTGGGCTAGAGTGCAGTGATGTCATCCTAGCAACTTCAAACTCCTGGGCTCAAGTAATCATCCTGCCTCAGCCTTCCAAGTAGCTGGAACTACAGGCACATACCACCACACCTGGCTAATTTTTCTATTTTTTTGTAGCCATGAGGTCTCACTATGTTGCTCAGACTGGTCTCTAACTCCTGGCCTTAAGTAATCTTCCCACCTGGACCTCTCAAACTGCTGGTATAAGATCTCTGTGCCCAGCCTAAATTTTCATATTTTTCTACTAAAATAGTTATTGGAATTTTTTTCTAAAAATATTCAATGTAAAATGTGGTAGAATTATTTAATATTTGAGCCACAGTTTTAACTCAATACTGTTGGTGTCAGTGAATACATGAACCATAAGTGGAATAAAAAGTAATAAGTCTTATCATTATCAAAATATTAAAAAGATTTCAGAAAGGTAAACATTTAAATGAGATAGCTTATAATATATTTTTATATTATAAAATTGTATTATAGCTTACAATGTTTGGCACGTAGCAACACTCAGTAAATGGAATCTCTTCTATCATATTATGACACAACTCTCCACATTTCCAGTGGTGACACTTAATGAGTGGCGGGGAGGGCACCTGCATGCTAGTCTTCTGTGACGCTCCCAGGCATCCAGATTTTAAATATTTCCTCATGTATGTACTCACTCCCAAACCGTTCTCATCTATCTAACATGTGAGTACTGAAGAATTATATGTTTTCTACAATACATAGAAGAGACATGTATACATTAGCACCTAACATACCAAATTCTAAGATTTAAATATTATCTAATATTTTCAGCAGGGAGTAATTGTTAAGTGATATCTTTATCATGCTTCCATTTACACTTCCAATTCTAAGTGATAAGTATAGGCAGATTTACCATGAAATACTGAATCTTAAGCTTTATTTATCACTTGCACTGTCCCCTTCCAAGGTCTAAGAGGAGCTCCAACAACATATTCACATGGATAATTTTGCAAAATTTGAAAAAGTAAGACAGCTTAGCTACCATTGTTTGAGAACTTTCTCTCCCCACTACTAGTTTCCATCCATCATATTTTCCATCTTATTGGGTAGTAGTGGAATGGATAAGGGAAGGTGAGTTGGAGACCTGGAGTTAGTGGAGTGTCCTGATGCAGTTATCAGTCAGTTCCCTGCATTAGAGAGGTTACTGCTGGCCTCCCAGCATAAAACTTCTTCCACGAATAGGCCAAGTGCCCACTCTGGAACTTGTGTCAGATCATAAGACAGAGATGAAAGGCATTGGTCATATTATATTATAAATATGGAGACAAACAGAGCTTTGTCAGACACTAGTCCATGCAGAATTCTTTCAATTATCAGACATATAAAATTGTAAGTTGAAGATTTGATCACATTGTGTACTATTCAAAATAAAATTTCTATTGTATCAGAGATATTACAATGTGCACAGATATAAACATGTCATATGTTTTTTAAAATTGGAATTCTAAAATAGAATTTTTCAGCATTCTTATGAATGTAGGGCACAGATTTACAGCAAGGTTACCGAACTTGCGTATCTGTGCACCCAGCACATGAGAGATCTTGGCAGATCTGACACCTCTTGCAGTATGGTGATTCCGGTTGAAATGGCTGGCAAAGTTCTTTTTCTCAAAAATATATTACTAAATAATATAGCCTTCCTGGTCCCATGAACCCTGGAACTGTCCTTAAAGAGCAATTCTGCTTACATTATCTTCACCCAGTAAATCACAAAGCCCTAACATGTTAGAGATGATAAAGGCTTAAACTACCAGGTAATCTGGTGGAGATTTTTTTCCCCACATATTTTCTTTTAAGGTTCAAGACACTTTTTTATAAGTAAAAGTTCATGTGAAGAAATGTAATAGAAAATCCTAGTGGTTGATGCTGTGAGAAAAGTAGAGAATAATAAGCTAAGTGATAGATTAAAAATAAAACAACACACTGAACTGAATCAGCCTGAATGCCTAACATTCAGTTATGTTATGCCAATACATCCCCTCCTCCATCTCTGATAAGAAGATCCCACATCCAAAACACTGAGGTAGGCAAAAGATTTCTTAGGGCACGAAAGACATTAATCATAAAAGAAAGAAAATAATTTCATCAAAATTAAAAACATCTACTGTTTTTACTGTCAGAGACATCACTTTTTAAAGTGAAAATGCAAGTCATACTCAGCTGGACTGTATCACAGGGATCCCAGCATTTGGCTAAATATTTCTGGATGTTTCTGTGAGAATGTTTCTGAATGAGATCAGAATTTGAGTCTGTGCACTGCGTAAAGCAGATCATCCTCCTCAATGTGGGTGGAGGCCTAATCCACTGAAGGTCTGAGAACAAAAAGCAAAGGTGCCTGAAAGCAAAGGTGTGGCAGCTCACACCTACAAACCTAGTACTTTGGGAGGTCAAGATGAAAGGATCACTTAAGGCCAGGAGTTAGAGACCAGCGTGAACAACATACAAGGCCCCTATCTCGTGACTTTTGTGTTAACCTCAATGGCGTTGAAACACATTCTTCTTAATAAAGGATCACAAGAATGGAAAAGCAAGTATCTAATGTACTCAATACTAATATGAAGCCAGTAGATGATCTAATAACACACCCACATAGGAGAAAAGCTCAATTCAATTCAATTCAGAGGGGGAGTTAGGTGTGCTTCCACTCAATAGGCCCAGTGTAGAGATATGGCACATCTCTTGGGTGTGGGACACAATGACAACTGGGACTCTACCTAACAAATGCAAACATTGTAACCTGATTGTTTTACCTTCTCATTAATCTTAAATAAACAAAAAATATAAAAATTAGCCAAGCATGATGGCACATGCCTGTAGTCCCAGCTACTTGGGAGGCTGAGACAGGAAGATCACTTGAGCCCAGGAGTTTGAGGTTGCTGTGAGCTACGATGACACCAGTGAATTCTAACCCAGGCCCTTTCTGTAGAAAAGAAAAGAAAAGAAAAAAGAGGAAGAATTCCCTCTCTCTCTCCCCTCTTGACTTTTGAATCGAACGTTAGTCTTTTCCTTGATCTGGACTAAAATTTACACTGCCAGCTCTCCAGTTCTCAGGCCTTTGACCTGGACTAGAACTTATACCATTGTTCTCCTGGTCTCAGGCCTTTGCCTTGGACTGGACTACTCCACCAGCTTCCCTGGGTGTCAGCCTGCAGATAGCAGATTGTGAGACTTCTCAGCTTCCATAATCATATGGGCTAATTCCTTAAAATAAATCCATATGTGGGCATCAGTGGAGGATAAATCTCCATATACTGTGGAGTCAAGAAAGGGCCATGGGCGGGTCAGGAAACACAGAGCTGAGTCCTGACCCACTGACCGCGAGACCATTTACCACCTGGGTGGCCACTGCCTCTTCTTGCAGAGAGGCTGACACGATCTCTAAATTCCAGACTGATTCTTGGATTCCTGTTCTATTTGGTGATGCTCTGTTTTATGCCATTCTTTTCGATCTCTACATACAAATAAGGGCAACAGGGAGAGGCAATGACATAAATAGACAAGCATATGTATAACACCTATTCACAGGCTCATTGCATCTTAGAAACCGAAGGCTTTCATCTACTGTCCTCATTTAACAAAGAAAGGAAGGCCTAGGGGATTAAGTGACTGGTCCTAAAACACATACAACATTTCTTGGTTGAATAACTTCAAATAGGGAAGGGGGCTTTAATTATACCCCCCAAGAGTTAGTACATAAAAACTAGTGTGAATGTACAAGTACACCTTTTAATTTTTTCTGTGTTCTAATGAATCCCTAGCTTTCATCAAACTCTCAAAGGGATCTATTTTTGTTCAGATAAATCCTTAGCATCTAGCACAATGCCTGCCATATGGGGGAGACTCAGAAAACTAGTTGACTTATATGTGTCAAGCTCTCAACCAAGGAAAAGTTAATAACCACTGAAATTGAATAAAATAGAATATGATCATGCTCTCGAAAATAATCCTGACCATTTTCTGCTTCCTGCATGCTCTGCCTGTATGGAGTCTTCCATCAGAGTCCCAGAGGAATCACACACTGCTGTGCTTTTCTATCACACCAGTTAAGAAAGACACTTGAAATCATAATTTCATCTCCTTTAGGGAATCATCCATCTTTTTAATTTAACTTTAGTATCCTATTTAATACATAAGGGATTAATGTCAGTTAATAAATGATAATTAATTTAGGAATTACTGTTTTGACTTTACTGAAATAATTCACATTTTCAAAAATGTCATTAGTTCAATCAAGTAAGATATCCTAAATTCAATTAAATAAGTTGTCTTACTTTACTGTGAGACCAAGCACCACAAAAAATTTCTAGTACATGCAGAGTGTATGATGGAACAATTATTAAAACGGTGACTTTGGAAAAGGTAAGGAAATGCTTTGGGCCTAAGACATGTGGTATGATACCCAGAGTACAGCCACGCCACACAGAACTTGTTTAACAAGTTCTCAACAAATAGTCAACAAACCAATGAATTAAGAAGAGGTAGTTAATACTGGTGGGGAAGCAGATAACCTTCTTTGAGCAGGGGAAGCTTCAACCTTCATAATTTTAAGATCCTTGTCTGAAAGAGCAGGTGTTTTGTGAGCCATTAAGAAATAGTACCGTGCTGACACAGTTATTGATCTAGAAAGCAAATACCACTGTCCATCGGTAGTTACTAAACACTTCCTTTTGGTAGTTTGTTACTAAGGAGACTTAGTACTAAGAAGTTTAAACTTACTAAGAAGTTTAAGTCCAGGGACAGGGACTCAAGACAGAAAGTGCAGGATACCTGGCAAGAACAGGCCAGCCTTAATGCTGTTGATATGCGCTACAATAACTTACCCTTCAAAATGGTGGTTCAAAAAACCACCATTGTTATCTGGAAATAAGTTAAACGCTTCAGAAATTTTTAAAGATCACAATTCACTTTGCTAATGGGAATCAAAAGCTCTCTTTCTCACAGCACTGGGTCTTAATTCTCTTTGCCCTCAAATCCCAGCAAAGAGTAACTGCTTACCAAATAACTATGGACGGAAATTAAGTATAATCAAGAGCATTGCTGAGCGTCATCAAGGAAGATTCTACAAAGTCTTCCCATTTATCTTTTCTAGCTTTCTATATTACTTTACATCACAGGAAAAGAGGAGCTTCTTATCCTAAAAACCTCCTAAAAAGCAATTATCAGAATTGCGAGTGCTTCCTTGGAAAGTATCAAGAGGGCTTTTTCTCTCATTACTCTGTATCCCTTGAACAATGATCCTCAATATTTTACAAAGAAAAGAATCTAAGATTCATATGATCAATGAGACACCAAATTTAATGCAGTCATCTCAACTGGAGCTGAGGTTTCTTTGTGCTCAGTGTTGTTTTCATCTGAGCAATCACCTGACAAGGGCCCTGGAGAAAGACTGAATAGCTGACTTACAGAGAAACTTGGAAACGTGTCCTTTTCTATATTGAATGTAAAGATCATTTAACTTAAAATTTACTACTGAATCATCTCATGGGCAATCTATAGTCAGGTTTCTACAGCTCCCAACTCTCGAGCTTATCACTAGTACAGAGATTGTTTAGAGGATATATGATTTTTAGTTGTAGTTCCCTGCCAGGATTTTAACTGGAGAAGTTAATGTTTCTATTGTGTACTTACTGATGTGATGAATACAAGGAAATTCGAGTTAAAATTACGAGATATAATGGTTGCTCCAACCCTGAAAGAAAAAGGGGGAGAACACTCAGGGAACGTTGAAAAAATGTGTTTATTCATGCAGAGCTCTCATTCAGACTATTATACACAGGCTCAAGATCAAGTGAGGAAGATAGAAAAAGTCTCTGTGTGGAGTTTTATGTATTTATTGATTCACAAGTAATTCTGGAGTACCTTCTATGTGCAGATATGTAGGGCAGGGAGACAGAGTCCCAGTGCCTCCTCTTGAAAAGCAACAATGTATTCTGTGCATGCTCTAGGGAGAGACTGGGCACTGTGGCTCCCTCTATAATCCTAACACTTCTCTATGCCTAGGCATGAGGTTTTCTAGAGGCTAGGAGTTCAAGACCAACCTGAGCAAAAACCAGACCCCAGCTCTACAAAAAAAAAAAAAAAAAAAAATTAGAAATATTAGCTGTATGTGGTGGTGCATGCCTGTAGTCCCAGCTACTCAAGAGGCTGAGAAAGGAGGATTGCTGCAGCCCAGGAGTTTGAGGTTACTGTGAACTATGATGAAGCCACTACACTTGAACTCAGGCAGCAGAGTGAAACCTTGTTTCAAAATAATAATACCAGCCTTGGCACCATTATCTCAGTGGTTAGGGTTCCAGCCACATGCACCAGGGCTGGCAGGTTCAATCCCGGCCAGGGCCAGCTAAACAACAATGACACCATTAACAAAAATTAGCCAGGCATAGTCCCAGCTACTTGGGAGGCTGAAGCAAGAGAATCACTTAAGCCCAAGAGTTTGAGGTTGCTGTGAGCTGTGATGCTATAGCACTCTACGGAGGGTGACATAGTGAGACTCTTTCCCACCCACAAAAAAAATAAAAAATAAAAAAATAATAATAATCATACTAAAAATAAAAATTAGGTGACTATAAGATGTTAGTTTTATCTCATGGTTTTCTATTTGGTTCAAGATGTCTCTATCTCTATTTTTGTGCCAGTACCATGCTGTTTGATCACTATGGCTTTGTAGTACAGCCTAAAGTCTGATAGGCTGATCCCACCAGCTTTGTTTTTATTGCTAAGAATTGCCTTAGCTATATGGGTTTTTTTCTGCTTCCATACAAACTGAAGAATTATTTTTTCCATGTCTTGAAAGTATGATGTTGGTGTTTTCATGGGGATGGCACTGAATCTGTAGATCACTTTGGGAAGTATAGAGACAAAAGAATCTCTATTCAATAAATGGGATATATGTGTACCATGGGAGAACTGGGTATCTACATGTAGAAGATTGAAACTGGACCCCACCTTTCTCCACTCACAAAAATTGATTCAAGATGGATAAAAGATCTAAATCTAAGGCATGAAATAATACAAATCCTTAAAGAAAGTGTGGGGAAAACACTCAAAGATATCTGCCTGTGGAAAGACGTTATGAAGAGGACTTCCATGGCAATTGCAACAACAAAAATAAACAAATGGGACTTAATTAAATTAAATAGCTCTGTACAGCTAAGGAGACAACAACCAAAGCAAAGAGACAACCATTATAATGTGAAAAGATATTTGCATATTACCAATTGGACAAAAGCTTGATAACTAGGATCTATAGAGAACTCAAATTAAGCAACATAAAAAGAGCCAACAATCCCTTATAACAATGCCAAGTGAGATAAACAGAACTTTTTATTCTAGAGAAGACAGACAAATGGCTAACAAGCATATGAAAAAATGCTCATTGTCACTAAGTATCAAAGAAATGCCAATGAAAACTGCCCTGAGATATCACCTAACCCCAGCGAGAATGGCCCACATTATAAAGTCTCAAAGCTGCAGCTACGGGCGTGGATGTGGAGAGGGGGAACACTTTTACACTGATGGTGGGACTGCAAACTAATAAAACCCTTTGGAAAGAAGTACAGAGAATCCTAGAACTCAAGCTAGACCTCCTATTTGATCCTGCAATCCCATTACTGGGCATCTCCCCAGAAGAAAAAAATCCCTTTATCATAAGGACATTTGTACTAGACTATCACAGCTCAATTTCCAATCACCAAAATAGGGAAATGGCCTAAATCCCCACCAATCCAGGGATGTATTAACAAGTTGTGATATATGTGTACCATGGACTAATTCAGCTCTTAAAAGAGATGGAGACGGCAGAGAGGGAAGGAGGGAGGGGAGCGGGGTCTTGGTGTGTGCCACACCTTTTGGGGGCAAGACACGATTGTAAGAGAGACTTTACTTAACAAATGCAATCAGTGTAACCTGGTTTCTTGTACCCTCAATGAATCCCCAACAATAAAAAATAAAAAAAAGATGGAGACTTTACATCTTTTGTATTAAACTGGATGAAAGTAGAACACATTATTCTTAGTAAAGCATCATAAGAATGGAGAAGCAAGAATCCTGTGTACTCAATTCTGATATGAGGACAATTGACCTAGTATATGGTGGGGGTTAAGGGAAGGGGGAAGGCTGGCAGAAGGAAGGGGGCAGAGGTGAGGGGTCATGGGGTGTGACACACCTCTTGGGGACAGGGCACAATTATAAGAGGGACTTTACCTAACAAATGCAATCAGTGTAACCTGGTTCTTTATACCCTCTATGAATCTCCCAAAATAAATAAATAAAATAAAAAACAAAAATAAGTAAATAAACAAGAGTTTGTAGAATCTTAAGAATCAGTAGGGGAGAAAACTCCAAGATGTCATTGAAGCAAATGCTCCACAGTGTAGGCAGAATAATTTGAAGCGAGATTATTAAATAGCTAAAGTTTGAGTTGCATGCTCTGCCTCTGTTTTTATAAATGTATTTCCTCCCCTTGGGTGTCTCTGAGGATCCCTGACCCCTTCCTGAAATCTCTCCTTTGGTTGTCAACATCCAAGGCCTCACAGTGAATCGAAGGATGAACAACTAATTTGATAAACTAATTTTTACTAAATTGTCCTGGGAAATAATTTAGGGCTTGTCTCTTAAATAAAAGATAATGAATTTTAGCTTTGGCCTTGCAAAGACACTTGAAATAATAATAACAACACCTCATGTTCTAATTGTGTTATTAATTTATGAGTAAATATCAGTGTGTCTTTCTAAGTGTCAAGCATTAAAGGGCTATGCAGACACTAACCCTGTCTACTGGGGCCTTACCAACCAATAAAAGGGATACAGAAATAACTTTGATCAAAGCAGCACCAAGAGCAGGATGGGCATGGTGCCAAGAAAGAGCTGAGTGCTCACCGTGCCAGCTGCCACTGTCATTCCTGAGGTCCTCCCAGATCTAGTGGAGAAGGGTGACCTTAGCAGTAACAGAGGAGCAGGACAATTAGTGAGGTCCCCAAGGGAAAGATACATCTCTAGAAAGAGAAGGCAGGGCTCTGAGGTCCAGCCATCCCCAGCTATAATGAAGAATCTCTCTTCTTTCATTACCTTGAAGGGTTTAGGCTCAATTTTTCAAAGGAGTTGGCAGATTTCCTTAAACTCAAACATGGCCTTTCAAAGGTAGAAGGGCAGTGGAAGAAAGATTACTGTTACAACCTACCAGGTCTGGAGATTTTCAAATGAGTTTAACCTTTGTGGTTTACGTCTGTAATGATGAAGACCAATAATTCCAGGTCAGTATGGATGAAACAGGGTGCCCTGAAAGGGTAATAAGGAGACAACTGTGGGCATCACCTTCAATCACTTTCCAGGTCACACTCAGCTCCGTGCCCATTAAACAGGTCACAAAACTTAGATGCAAGAGCCAAATGGGCTCGTGCCCATTAAACAGGTCACAAAACGTAGATGCAAGAGCCAAACGCACCTGCAAGTCTCCTGGCTCCTCCTCTTCTTGCATTTTCACTTCCGTGATATTAGATCAGGTTTTCACACTCTCTAGGTTACCAGAATGTTCCTTGCTTCCACTATATCTGACAGCAATGTATCATCTCTCAGTAGACACTAGAATAATTCTTAAACACAACCAGCTCACTCACATCCACCATAAATGGCAGGTTTTTTTCCTAATATCTTTTTGAAGCTGAACCTAAAGTATTGAAAGCTTCCATCCACCTCTGCTCTTCTAAGCTAATTTCTTCAGCCTTCCATACTATATACCTCTCCACTCCAGCTCAGACCACAACGTAAGGTCCTGTGTGAAGCTTGCCTTTACAATACCTGTGCTATTTATCTCCTCTGGACTCTCCAACAACCAGTGTCTTTCAAAGCTGTCTCTGTACAGGGTGGACATAAAGTTCATGTGCAATTTACTATGTTAAACTATTTTAAATTGCACATGAACTTTTATTATCTAGGAAACTTATAATTGCTGACCTTGATTTAATTTTTCATACTCAGAGTCAACACTTCTATAACTAACTTCCATTAATATTGATTTGCCTACTAATTTGATGATTTTGATTTACTCTAGATGTATTATTTTGTTATCTCACATATCTCTCAGCTTTCAATATCCCTGAAATCAGAAATCATATCCTTCAATTGCATTGTTTTGTTTTTGTATTCCTTTTATCCCATCTCCCCAATCAGTGCATTTTGAGCTATGAATTAGCAAATTACAAAATCAGTTTAGTAAGTCTCCTACTAACATCTTTAAATTAAATTGAATTGAATTGAAGAGAACTGAAAGTGTCAGGGGTCACACCCATGGTAAGGGCAAGTATCTTTCTGAATTCTCACTCAGGGGCAGGTGTTAGGCCATGATGTAAAACATATTTCTTACTATGAGCCATGATTAAAAAGCCTTGAGAGACATGGGCCAGAGAGTCACTGAACATTTGCCTGACACAAGAAAAGTAACTTTTACAAATTTATTTGCATCCCCTAACATTTGTTCTCAGACTCCTGACTTATTTCCCTTTGGCTTTTGATGTCAGCCAGTTGGCTCTGAGTGCCATTTAGTGACCTCCCAGTTTAGACCCTGATTGTCCCTTGAATTGCAGGTTGGCCCCTGCATGCTGCTGTCCACCTATACTTGGTCTCAAACCCTTCTCTGGGACCAGATGCAAATGTACCCCCCAAAAAAAGCTCAAAGATGATGATGGCAAAGGCCCTGATACATATAAATGCATACACCTGGGTCTTTTGGTGAGTAGGGTCCAATATCCTCTTTCCATGTTATTCAGGTCCAGATAGCTGATCTTATTATATAATGGGAAAAAGAAAATTCATGAAATTAACATTTCTTGGTGTTTCCTGAGAGTAAAACTAATTCATGGAGGAGTCCTTAAATACATGATCTTAAATTAGAAACTTAGTTGATTTTGAAAAGAGAGCAGCAAAAATTTAGCATTTTTGAAGAAATAAGTCCTGTGAGAAAATAATCTAATTACTAGTTATTAGCTAAGATGATATAATTTTTTTAAACTTTCCAAATGCAAACACTTTGCTTTAAAAATGGCCTACCAGGGACTTTCCTCTGCAATTACTTTGGTTAAAATATAAAAATAGGCAGTGATGTGGGGAAGTCTGTAGCTTTTTTTGTTGTTGTAATTATTGACATTTCTATGTATTTGTACAGTCACAGAATTCCATCCATAGTTTTTCCTGGAGTCATAAATGACTGTGTTGGGGCCATCAAGAGCTCTCACCACATTTGGACAAGGATGGTCACATCCTTATTTTACTTGCTGCAGGTTAGCCAGTGTAGAGGAAACAGCATATAAAGGAGGTTTTCTTTCTTTTTTTTTTTTTTACAGAGGCAGCTTTAATTGGATAAAAACAAACAAACAAACAAAAAAAACCTGCCAGTGATTTGTTTCACAAGATACTAGGTACTAAGTGCACATGAGCTGGAAGGGAAGTTCCCTGAGAGAAGCTGAAGGGTCTCCTCTCAACCAGCAAAATCAATTCATGGCCTTATAGTCCTGGGATAGAAGCCCTTGAAATGTGAAGAGCTTAGAGAAGAGCTGCCAAGATCTCTACGGAGTTAGAAAGAAAGTCCTCGTTAGAAGATACTAACACAGTCAAGAATGAACAGATGCCTACTTTCTAGAGCAGTGGTTCTCAACCTTCCTAATGCTGCGGCCCTTTAATACAGTTCCTGTGGGTTGCGACCTGCAGGTTGAGAACCGTTATTCTAGAGCCAAACAATAGAAAGAAGTGGGTGAGTTGGTGACAGATGGGTAGGTGGGGCTGAATTATTAGTACTAAACTCTGCTGATGATTTGAAGATGGTCTCCGCATGCTTCCTAAGATGGAATTGGCCCATAAACCACAGCTTTGCCCTGACTCAGGTCTGCATTCCAGGAGGGCAGGCACTGTCTAAAACAGTGATTCTCAACCTTCCTAATGCCTCAACCCTTTAATACAGTCCAAAGGGGTCGCGACCCACAGGTTGAGAACCGCTGGTCTAGAATGTGAGACATGGCTAGTACCCAATAGACGTGTATAACATTTGTTTTCATCTTGTATTCCTGTATTTATTTTTCTTTCATTACCATTTTCTCATTTATTTTACATTTTCTTCTGTGGATTTCTTTCATGGAGTAAGGAGGGTTATAAATAAATACTACACAAGGTAAATTAAACGTTGTTAAAGAGTAAAAGGAAGAATGTAAAAGATGACAGCCATAAAGGACTTACAAACAAAGGTGTGTGGGGTTTGGAGGATGGAGAAATCACATGGGGAAGCCAGGAGCAGTTTCACCTAAGAGGTGATTTCTGACATAGTTATAATCAGTAGGCAAGAGTGTGACTGGCACAAAGTGTTCTAAAAGGGGAAGACAGCTACGAATAACTCAAATACGTATTGATTGATTCTAAAAGAGAACCTTCAAGTACAAAATCTAACAATATGACCTGTAGTATCGGCATAAGGAACAGTGAGCTAGAAAGTCTGTCTTTTCTTTTGGCCATGAAGAGAACAAAGAGAGATTCCTGTGGTGAGAGGTAAACAAATTTATCAGAATTTAGGATACTCAAGGCTATCATTTTAATTCTTTGAAAGTGGCTGTAATTTTTATTGTTCATTCTATGATCAAAGTTGAAATGCATTGCTTCCCAATCTATCAATCCCTACTCTAGGCCTAAGAGAACACACTGATCATTTCCACCTCCACCTGCCTGTTCTAGGCTCACCTGAGGGGAATGGCTGCCACCAGGGCATCCTCCATGGCTGCAAGGCACGAAGGCTTTTTTTGTGAGAAGGGTCCTCTGGGCTTGTTAGCATGATTCTGGTCTTCCAAGATTTTCCTTCCCCATAGGGAGATCTAACATGTGATCACCGCACTTCGATTCTGAGGGTCTAAAGAGGACACTCAGGTCCTTTTACCCGTGTACCCAAAGGACTGAATTCTTGAGACAAGCTAGAGTACCTTCACTGCCCATACTGCTTCCTTGGTGAGTTCTGGTGTCCCGAGGACCTTCCATGTGCCCTGATGGCTGCCACACAAGATCCTTCTGAAGGCAGACACCACCTGCTTCCTGGTCCTTATCCACAGGGTGCCGCTGAGCCCCCAGATTCCAAAGGCCGTCAAGACAGGAACACCATGCACACCTAAATCTTCTGTTGGCATTAAGAGCACTGGAGGAGTTTTACTTCACACCCTTTCATGGCAAGTGCTTGACTGATACTGTGTTTCCCAGAATCTCCTCTGGTCTCTCACAAGCACTAGAGCCTTAAACGGTTTCAGTTCACTCCAGCCCTGATTCCCACATCCAGAATACGACAGTCCCATTCCTCAGGGCTGTATGGACCTTATGGGATCTCTTCCAGATACACTATTGACACACCTTGTGAATCCAAAAAGGCCTTGCTTCCCAGCCTTGCCCTGCCCCTGGGAGAGAATGCAAATGGTGCCAGACTGGGTTGGACTAAAACAGTGTTTTCCAAATTTACCTAGTCATAAAAAGTCATCAAGGCCAGGGCTGGTGGCTCATGCTTGTAATCCTGGCACTTTGGGAGGCTGCGGCAGGAAGATCACTTGAAGCCAGGAGTTTGAGACCAGCCTGAGTCAGAGTGAGAACCTATATTTACAAAAAATAGAAAAATTAGCCAGGCTGGTGGCATCCATCTGTAATCCTAGCTACTTAGGAGGCTGAGGCAGGATGATCCCTTGAGCCCAGGAGTTTGAGGTTGTGGTGGATGACACCATTGCAGTCTACGTGGGGCAATAGAGTGAGACTTTGTTTCAAAAAAAAAAAAAAAAAAAAAAAATATATATATAAATAAAAATAGCTGAGAGTGGTGATACACACTTCTTTTATACAGAAGGACTTCCTGAAGATTCTATCACTGGCCTTGCAGAGAACCACCCCAACTTCTAGCCCCTGCTTCAGGGCACCTTGGATGGCATTGCAGACCCAGGTGAGGATAGAGTTTTCCACACTCCATGGACCTGATGATTTTAATCTCTGGGCCTTCCTGAGAAGGCTTCAGCTTTTAATATTCATTAGTTTCTTTTGACCTTTGTTGGCATCTTCATCTGTCCTGGACAGCCTATGATGTAATCAGTCTATTTATGATAATCCTGGCACTAGAAAACAATATATAGTCTCCGCCACAGTGTCCTGCATATGCCTATATTTTCTAATAATTTTTCTTAGTTGTGTAGTGTATATGACATCAGTTTCTCCAGTTTAACAACAAACCTAGTAATTACAATAAAAAAGCACTTACTTAGCACCTTATTTATATTATATAAGACACTTTATATAATACAATAAATACATTTTATTATTTTCTTTAGATTTTGTTCCTCCTTCAGAATAGAGCCCATAGCTTCAATTACTTTCTTATTCTTACTCATCCCTAACACCTCTAAGATGCACAGATACAATAAGGCAATAAATAGCTGATTACAACATTAGGTGGTTTATATACACCATGGAATACTATTCAGCCATAAAGAGATGGAGACTTTGTAACTTTTGTATTTACCTGGATTGATTTGGAGAACATTCTCCTAAGCAAAGTATCTCAAGAATGGAAAAGCAAGCATCCCATGTACTCAGTGCTAATCTGAAACTAGTAGATCAAAAACTACAGGCCTGCATGAGAGAAAAACATAATTAAATTCAAGAATGGTGGGGTAGGAGGAGGGGCTCAGTAAGTTACTACCTAGCTGCAGTTGTAACTCTTATTCTGGCCTTCCCTTTATCTGAAAACTTCCAAAGGCTCTGGAGAACAGTTTAGAGTGGCCCAAACTATAAAGGAAATTGGATTTAGCAAACCATTCCTAAGAGTCTCCCATGTTCATTTATATAATTGAGCAATGTAGAATTATTCTTCAATATCAAACAGAAACCTTTGTAGTCACATTTTCCCTTCTAAGTATAGAATAAAAATCAACTAGGGATCATTCATTGTCTTGAGGTTGGCATCATAGTTGACCTAATGATTCAGGTAAGTGTTGACTCCAAAAGAGAGTTGGGGAATCTGCTGTGACCCGCATAGTACCAAGACACCATACACAGGGATGAGAAAATTAGCAATTTTGACTGTGACCTTATACTGTTGACATTTTGACCAAGATCAGTGTTATAGAAAACACCACCAACCCGGATGCTTTATACATTTTTATTTATGGTCACATTTTTTTGTATATATACATTCTTGCCATGCAAAGGAATAATCAATAATAAAGAGGACTTCTCTGCTCAGATCTCTGTTTCTGTTAGTCAGGATTTCCCCAGCACTCCATCCTCTCTTCACAAATACGCATGAGCACACATGGAGAAGAGACCAGATTTATAACTATAAATGGAAGTTACTGACCTGGATTTGGGTTTTATGGGGATAAAAGGGAGATTACATTCTGCACAAGGAACAAAAGACAGTTGGAAAGACAGAGAGAAGCAGAGAGTGTTCCCATATCAAGAAGGAGTGCAGGAGAAAAACAGAAACTGGATCAAGGGGAGGGAAAGAAACTAACAATAGAAGGAAAAAATACAGAGGAAGCTGTTCTCAGGAAATTGCCATGGATTACTTTATATCTTCCTTTTTTCCCCAAAGCATTTAGCATCAAAGAACTCACATGATGGCATTTTAAAAAAGGAACCCTTGATATGCCTATTACTTGGCCTTCCAGAGTGCTGGGATTATAGGCAGGAAACTGCCACTGCACCTGGCAGGAAACCAAATTTTTTCTTTTTCTTTTTTTTGAGACAGTCTCAAGCTGTCCCTCTGGGCAGAGCACCATGGTCTCATAGCTTACAGCAACCTCTAATTGGGGCTCCAGTGATCCTCTTGCCTCAGTTTTTCCATTTTTAGTACAAGTGGGGGACTGGGGGGGTCTCACTTTTGCTCAGTCGGCTCTCAAACTCATGAGCTCAAACAATCCAACCACTTTGGCCTCCCAGAATGCTGAAATTTTTATAATTTTTTTATTGTAAAATTGTAGCTGTGTACATTAGTGCAATCGCCTGTACCCATTCTAAGATGCACCATAGATGTGGCCCCCCCCTTTACCCTCCCTCCACCCTAACCCCCCCTCCCTTCCCCTTCCTTGGCCCTTTCCCTATGGTTTTGTGGTATAGTTGGGTTATAGCCTTCATGTGAAAGCTATAATTTAGCTTCATTGTAGGGCTGAGTACATTGAATACTTTTTCTTCCATTCCTGAGAGACTTTGCTAAGAAGAATATGTTCCAGCTCCATCCATGTAAACATGAAAGAGGTAAAGTCTCCATCTTTCTTTAAGTCTGCATAGTATTCCATGGTATACATGTGCCACAATTTGCTAGTCCATTCATGGGTCAATGGGCACTTGGGCTTCTTCCATTATGAATTGGGCTGCCATAAACATTCTGGTACAGATGTCTTTGTTATATTGTGACTTTTGGTCTTCTGGGTATAAACCTAGTAAAGGAAATATAGGATCGAATGGCAGGTCTATTTTTAGATCTCTCAGTATTATCCAAACATTCTTCCAGAAGGAACGTATTAGTGGGCATTCCCACCAGCAGTGTAGAAGTGTGCCCTTTCCCCCACATCCACGCCAACATTTCTGGTTTGGAGATTTTGTTATGTGGGTTACTCTTACTGGGGTTAGGTGATATCTCAGTGTAGTCTTGATTTGCATTTCTCTGATGATTAAGGATGATGAGCTTTTTTTCATGTGTTTGTAGATTGTGTGCCTGTCTTCTTTGGAGAAGTTTCTCTTTAAGTCCCTTGCCCACCCTGAAATGGGGTCACATGTTCTTTTCTTGCTAATAAGTTTGAGTTCTCTATGAATTCTGGTTATTAGACCTTTATCGGAGGTATAACCTGCAAATATTGTCTCCCATTCTGAGGGCTGTCTGCTTGCTTTACTCGCTATGTTCTTGGCTGTGCAGAAGCTTTTTAGTTTGATCAGGTCCCAGTAGTGTATTTTGGATATTGCTTCAATTGCCTAGGGGAGTCCTCCTCATAAAATATTCACCCAGGTTGATTCCTTCAGGAATTTTCCCTGCACTTTCTTCAAGTATTTTTATAGTTCCATGTCTTAAGTTTAAATCTTTTATCCAGTGAGAGTCTATCTTAGTTAATGGTGAAAGGTGTGGGTCGAGTTTCAGTCTTCTGCAGGTTGCCAGACAGTTCACCCAGCACCATTTGTTAAATAGGGAATCTTTTTCCCACTGAATGTTTTTAATTGGCTTGTTGATCAAATGACGATAAGTAGGTGGATCCATATCTTGGTTCTCTATTCTGTTCCAGACATCTACTACTCTGCTTTTGTGCCAGTACCATGCTGTTTTGATCAGTATTCATTTATAGTACAGTCTCAGGTCTGGTAGCGTGATTCCTCCTGCTTTGTTTTTATTTCTGAGTAATGTCTTGGCTATTCAAGGTTTTTTCTGATTCCATATAAAATGAAGTATTATTTTTTCAAGATCTTTAAAGTATGACAATGGAGCTTTAATAGGAATGGCATTAAAATTATATATTGCTTTGTGTAGTATGGATATTTTAACAATGTTAATTCTTCCCAGCGATGAGCATGGTATGTTTTTCCATCTGTTAACATCTTCGGCTATTTCTTTTCTAAGAGTTTCATAGTTCTCTTTGAAGAGATCTTTCACATCTTTTGTTAGGTATACTCCCAAATATTTCATCTTCTTTGCCACTACTGTGAAAGGAATAGAGTCCTTGTTGGTTTTTTCAGCTTGGTTATTGTTGGTATATATAAAGGTTACAGATTTATGGGTGTTGATTTTGTAGCCTGAGACATTGCTGTATTTTTGATCACTTCTAAAAGTTTTGTAGTAGAATCCCTAGTGTTTTGCAGATATATGATCATATCATCTGTGAAGAGTGAAAGTTTGATCTCTTCCGACCATATGTGGATAACCTTGATCACCTTTTCTTCCCTAATTGCAAGGGCTAAAACTTCCATTAAAATGGTAAAGAGAAATGGAGACAATGGGGAACCTTGCCTGGTTCCTGATCTAAGCAGAAATGATTTAAATTTAACTCCATTCAATACAATATTGGCTGTGGGTTTGCTGTAGATGGCCTCTATTAGTTTAAGAAATTCCCCTTCTATACCAATTTTCTTAAGTGTTCTGGTCATGAAGGGATGCTGGATATTATCAAAAGCTTTTTCTGCATCAATTGAGAGAATCATATGGTCATTATTTTTTAGTTTACTTATGTACTGAATTACATTTATAGATTTACATATATTGAACCAGCCTTGAGACCCTAGGATAAATCCGACTTGATCATGGTGTATAATTTTTCTTGATGTGTTGTTGGATTCTGTTTGTGAGGATCTTATTGAGTATCTTAACATCAATATTCATTAGTAATATTGGTCTATACTTTTCTATTCTTGTTTTCATGTCTTTCCCTGGTTTGGGGATCAAGGTGATGTGTGCTTCGTAGAATGTGTTGGGTAATATTCCATCTTTTTCTATATTATGGAAGAGGTTTAGTACTATAGGTACTAGTTCTTCTTTAAAGGATTGGTAGAATTCTGACATAAAGCCATCTAGTCCTGGGCTTTTCTTTTTAGGAAGATTTTGTATAGTTGATGCTATTTTAGAACTTGATATAGTCCTGTTCAACATTTCCACTTCGTTCTGGCTAAGTCTTAGTAGGTGGCGTACTTCCAGGCATTGGTCGATTTCTTCAGATTTTCATATTTCTTAGAATAGAGTTCGTTGTATAATAGTATTCATTAAGAATTTTTTGAATTTCTGAGGGGTTTTTTGTTATTTCATCATTACCGTTTCTGATTGATGAAATTAGAGATTTTAGTCTTTTTTTCCTAGTTAGGTTGGCTAAAGGTTTATCTATTTTATTGATCTTTTCCAAAAACCAACTTTTGCATTTATTGATCTGTTGTATAATTCTTTTGTTTTCAATTTCATTTAATTCTGCTCTGATTTTGTTTATTTCTTTTCTTCTGCTGGGTTTGTGGTTGGAGTGTTCTTCCTTCTCCAGTTGCTTGAGATGTCCCATTAAGGCATTAACTTCCTCTCTTTCTGTTTTCTTGAGGAAGGCTTGC
The DNA here is from genome assembly GCA_963574355.1 of Loris lydekkerianus. Lineage (NCBI taxonomy): Eukaryota > Metazoa > Chordata > Mammalia > Primates > Lorisidae > Loris > Loris lydekkerianus. The sequence continues at coordinate 1,915 of CAUYPK010021032.1, read as the reverse complement.
CGTGCTATAAATTTCCCTCTCAGGACTGCCTTTGCAGTATTCCAGAGGTTCTGGTTATTTGTAACTTGGTTGTTGTTTTGTTCCAAAAATTTGGTGATTTCCTTCTTAATCTTGTATATAACCCATTTATCCTTCAGGATAAAGTTGTTTAGCTTCTAAGTTTTTGTTTGGGTATGCAGGTTCCTGTTGTTATTGAGTTCAACTTTTATTCCATGATGGTCTGAGAAGATGCAAGGGATAATTTCTTTTTTAAAATTTGCTGAGGTTATACTTGTGGCCTAGGATGTGGTCAATTTTGGAGTGTGTTCCGTGGGCTGATGAGAAGAATGTGTATTCAGTTTTGTTGGGATGAAATGGTCTGTAGATGTCTGTTAAGCCCTGAGGTTGAATGCTTGAGATTAAATCTAAAATATCTTTGCTTAGCTTCTTTTTGGAGGATCTATCCAGCACTGCTAAAGGGGTGTTAAAATCTCCTACTACTATGGAAGTGGAGGAAATCGAGTTGCTCATGTCTGTTAAAGTTTCTCTTATAAATTGAGGTGCGTTGTGGTTGGGTGCATAAATATTAATAATTGAGATCTCATCATATTGAGTATTACTTTTAACAAATATGAAGTGTCCATTCTTATCCTTCATTATTTTGGTTGGTTTAAAGCCTATTGCATGTGCGAACAGGATTACAACGCCTGCTTTTTTCTGCTTTCCATTTGCCTAGAATATAGATGACCATCCCTTCACCTAGAGTCTATAATTGTTTTTTAATGTAAGGTGCGATTCTTGGATGCAGCAGATATGTGGCTTGAGTTTTTGTATCCAATTAGCCAACCTGTGCCTCTTTAGAGGACAATTTAAACCATTCAGATTAATTGAGAATATTGATAAGCCTTTTGAGAGTTCAGTGGACATTTTTAATCCTTTTGCGACTGTGGAAGTTGGAATTTGATCAAAAATTTTTTGGGTGGGTTTTCTTTGTAGGTGGAGGATTATGTTGGTCCTTATGGAGGATAGGTCTAAGAATATTCTGGAGAGCTGGTTTAGTTGTGGCAAAAATCTTCAACATGTGAATGTCGTAGAAGTATTTAATTTCTCCATCATAAATGAAGCTCAGTTTAGCTGGGTACAGTATCCTGGGTTGAAAGTTATTTTGTTTTAGGAGATTAAAAGTCAATGACCAACCTCTTCTAGCTTGAATGGTTTCAGCAGAGAGATCTGCAGTTATTCTAATACTCTTCCCTTTGTAGGTAATAGTTTTCTTTCGTCAGGCAGCTTTCAGAATTTTCTCCTTCACATTAAATTTAGTGAAATTGATTATGATGTGTCTGGGGGATGTCTTATTCAGGTCGAGTCGTGCTGGAGTTCTGAAACTGTCTCCTATCTGAATTTCAGAATCTCTTGGCATGTCTGGAAAATTCTCATTCATAATCTCATGGTGAAGAGACTCTGTGCCTTGTGAAGCCACTTCGTCACTTCCGGGGAGCCCTATAAGACAGATATTGGTTTTCTTCAAATTATCCCAAGCTCTCCGAGAGAGTGGTCTGTTTTTTCTCTCCATTTCTCTTCTTCTTTGAGGGGTTTGGAGCGTTCGAAAGCTTTGTCTTCAATGTCAGAAATCCTTTCTTCTGCTTCCTCTATTCTGTTACTGAGGGATTCTACTATGTTTCTAAGATCTTTGAGGGATGCAACTTCTTGTGTCAATGTGTCAAAATCTTTGGTCATTTGGTCTTTGAATCCATTGAATTCTTGAGATAACTTTTGGAATTCTAATTCGATCTTGTTTGCTATCCAGATCCTGAATTCAATTTCTGACATCTCAGCTATTTGTTTGTGCATGGCGTCTTGTGGTGTTTCTGCCCCCATTGATCCTTGGGGGAGTTGATCTACTCTGTTCATATTGCCGGAGTTTTTCTGTTGATTT